>OZ020269.1:96393539-96598539 GCA_963971225.1 Melieria omissa
AATTACATGTTTAATTGTATTTCATTTCAAGCGTTTTCACTAGTTTTGGCTGGGCTTTTCGTTTTATGTTTCTTTCGTAGTCTTCACGCATACGAACCTTAACCCATTCTTGACCCCGTTAAATTTTGATTTTCATAAAATTGAAAAACATATGTCGATTTATTTTAAAATAACATATCATGTATCTTCATACCAAAAATTTAACCCCTGGTTGACCCCTTTAAGTTTTGATTAAAAAAAAATTGAAAACAGGTGTCTACTTGTTATTGATTTCAGATGTTTTCACCGATTTTCAAGTCAAAAATCCCACTAAAACATGTGTTTTTTACAGTTTCTTCCTAAAAAATTTTAACCCGTCGATGACCTTTTCAGATTGTGATTTAAAAAAAAACACATATCGAAATAAGTCTGAAGACAAAAAGCGAAAAAAAACGTAATTCTTAATATAAACTCTTAACCCTTGGTTATCCCCCTTTGGATTTACATTTTCAAGCAAATGAAAAACACTTGTCTAATTCTTTTTGATTTCAAGTGTTTTTATCAATTTTGAATCGATAACCCTCCGATGACCAACAAGGTCCATAGGGACCTTTGGCGTTTTTAAAAGCAATTATTTTTTATTGTATACGTTTTTGCCTATCTGTCTGTAGTAAAAAATTCACATATACTATATTTACTTAAAAATATACACGAAGCTTAGTATTTTGGCTTTCCAAACACATCTGCGCACATTATGTAACACTACATTATTCAATTGCACGCCTTATATGCAATATTACATAAGAGGTCCCTGGGGACCTTGTTGGGCTTTGACCGTTTAAAAAAATAACGGTCATCGGAGGGTTAAACCTCAACTTATTGTTGACCCCGTTACGTTTTGATTACACAGCGCAACAAAAAAACACTTTTTTCTGTTGCATGGAGTTTTTCTACTGTTTCTTACTACTTTGGGTGCGCTGATTCCGAATCTACCCTCCGATTTTTTCTAGCAGCTCTAGTTTGTGAGATATAGGTACCCTGTCATTTTTTCAGTTTTTCCTCTACTTTTTCCATATTTTCGATCGTAGTTTCTAAACAAAAAAACCGATTGACATGATTTTCACCTTATCGCATTAACAACACCGCACGGCTTCTTTTCCGATGCAACTTATTTTTATAAATGTTAAAATGCCGCGGTAATTGGACCTCAAAGTTGGAAAAAATTGAATTTTAAGGCGTTTTCTTTGATGATCAAAAACATACACATTTTTTGTAAAACAATTAACGAGTTAGGTGTATAATGAAAGCCGACACATCAAGCAATACAACACAGCTAAATTATTTGGCGGAATACACACTCGCATCGAAATAACAGGAAAAATGTACCATCGCGATTTTCATCACTTTTCATACTTTTTCCTTACAAAATTAGGGGCCTGAAAATATGCAAAGTTTTTAATTTGTTTTTGTTTCGAGAAATTCAAAATCATTTTGGTTTTTGCTTGTACTCCAAACTATAAATGGAACATATAAAAGAGCATATTTTGAGGCTCCTAATTTTTTAAGGAAAAAGTATGAAAAGAGATAAAAATCGCTATGGTACAGTTTTGTTATTATTTCGATGCGAATGTGTATTCCGCCAAATAATTTAGCTGTGTTGTATTGCTTGATGTTTCTTCTTAAGATATTCATATACTTCGAAACTTGATTTATGAAACATCTGTGCATTTTTCGCCATCAGAAAAAACGCCTTGAAATTCAATATTTTCTTACTTTGAAACCTTATTACCACGCCCATTTAGAACGCATAAAATTGATTAATGTCAGGAAAGATGGCGTGAAATGTTGTAAGTGCAACGATATAAAAATCATGTCTATAGGGTTATTGGTTCAGAAATAACAGTCGAAAACGAGAAAAAAGCCGAGGAAAATTCAAAAAAGTGACACGCCCATTTTTTGCAAAAACTAGAGCTGTTACATAAAAACGGAGTATGGTTTTGAAAACAGCGTGGAAAAACGATTCAGATTCATGTAAAAAACTCCATGCAACAGACATGCTGTTGTGCAGTGTTATTTTAAAATATAAGGGAGAGGGCTGGGTTGTGAACCAGGCTGGGGTGTGAACCATTGCCGTTTTTTCTTTCCCTAATTGACATATCGCCAATCTTTCAACTGTCAATTTTGTCTTATGATATGACTCTGCTTTTGTGGTTACACCGAAGTACAAACACGTATTGCTTGTGGCAGCAATCGAGTTTGAAAGACATCGTGTTTGAAAATCGACTGCGAAAACTTGTTGGCTTTTTTTTAAAGTGCTATCTTAGTGACTGAGCTTATTGCAAAAAGGTCAGTGTAATACATGTTTATTTAGTGTTTTGATTCTATTTTACGATGCAATATTAGTTTATGTCGAATTATGATTGGAAGTGTCGTTTATTTTAATGTTTCCAAAATGGCATCGTGGTTGGGCTGTGAACCACTGAGGTGGCTGGGTTATGAACCACCTGTTTTTCGTACTACATTTGTTCTAACACTGTCAAATATGGACGGATATACTTACTAAAATAAAGTCATTTTATATAATTTAACTCGATTTCGTTGTGTTCACTTGAAGTGAGCCAATACGAGAACACGTTCGTATTTCACATGCAAACATTCCGACACAGATTAGGATGAAAATTAAAAAAATTGAGCAGTTTCATTCATTACGATTTTTTGGCCTAAGAGGCGTCATTATAACTTTTTTTCACCTCTTGAGGCTTCCTGATTAAATAAATTCTCAATGTACTTAAAAATTATGGGTGTTTTCTTCGTATTTTCTGACTTTAATAGGGATTTTCCAGATGGTTCACAACCCAGCCACTTTTTTGAAAAAGCGAAAAATCACGTTCTTAGAAAATTGGACGTAGAGAGTTAAATTTCAATCAAAACGGTAATCTGTCTTCATAACAAAGTTGCGTTATATATTCACCTTTCCAACGGTATCTTCGATTTTTCGATATCTTTATTCTGAGAAAAGTTAGAGCCGAAAAACAAAACCCGGTTCACACCCCAGCCCTCTCCCTTAAATATACGAGCCAAGTTCTGATTCGGAGCATTTTCACTAAGTTTGAAACAATAGGTTTAATAAATATCATCTTTTCATATAACACTTTAACCCATGCCCCTTTAGACCCCGAATTTCAAAAATGCATTCTTAACGAGGTACATTTTACTTACGACGCATTTTTTCAAATGTACTAAAAGTTCCAATTTCATATCTGAAGCTTCAGTGGTTTGGACTGGTCTATGGTGAATCAGTCAGCGAATTAGTCAGTCCGGACAGACATATAATTGTTTTTATATAGTTTGCTTATAAATTTGACTATTATCAACTACCGTAACTAACTAAATGTCTAGAATTATAGAACGAATAGAAGCATTGAATGTACTGGGCATGAAAACCCAGGTCAAACATCTCTGGGTTCCAGGGCACAGATGAATTGACGGAAACGAGTAGGCGGAGATCATTGCTAAAACTGCGACAGCCACGGCCCCGCTGGGACCGGAGCGCTTCATTGAACTGATGAGTAGCCATAGCAGAGTAACTAAGACTTGAGGAAAGAACCAGCAATTTAGAACACTAGACCAGCCTGGGGTCTTAGAGAGTAGAAATCTTTATCAAAAATTATAATACCACATGAAGTAAAGAATGCTTCAATCTAAGAAAGAAACATCTAAGACAGGTCACCGGGCTTCTAACTTGGTACTGCAGACTGAGGAGACATAGCATACAATCAGCTAAGACAGGTCACCGGGCTTCTAACTTGGTACTGCAGACTGAGGAGACATAGGGCAAGAACAGGTTGACGTCTGTATACTTTTCGAAACAGCAGATGAGACTCCCGAACACATTTTACTACAATGCGATGCGGCATGTCGTAACAGGATGTGATACCTGGGGCAGTTCTGACTTGCAGAAGAGATTCTCAAGCACTTAAACCACCGTGAGTTACTAAGCTTCATTAGGTCGATGGATCTAGCGGATGTTCTCTAACAACTTGTTGAGGGCACAATAGATCATTTCTGATCTCAGTGCAACAAACCCCATTGAATTCTATTCTAAGATCAAATTTCATGAAAAAATTGTATCTCTGCCTTCTCTATAGATACATATAATTGTTCGTCCTGACTGAATGACTGACTGACCAGCCCAAACCATTGAAGCTACAAACATGAAATTTAAACTGTAGTTACATCTTAAAAAATGAATCTTCGCTAAGACGGAAACAATGGCTTAAAATTTGTACGGAGAAAAAAGATTTTATGGGCCCTTTAACTTCAATCTTATTGAAAGCACTTAGGAAGTGAAATAATTCGATACGTGTTTTTCATTTTTTTTTAAATCGAGCTCTAACGGGGTCAACTATGGGTTAAAAGTTTATATAGGTTAGGTAGGTTAGGTAGGGAAGGGTGTGTGCGGCAGGAACTCACTTCCACTCGGAGGCCAGAATGGCCCATTGTGAATCCATTCTTATGGTGTTCTGGAGCTAACCAATAGTCTCAATAAAGGGAAAACCAGTTCGACCTCTTTAATGAAGGAGAGCAGATTCGAGATTTCGACTTTCGCCGCGCAAGCCAGGTCTGTAAGGAACCTTGACCTCAAGGTGCGGAGTCGGCGTTCCTGCAGGGCCGGGCAGTGGCACAGGAAGTGTTGTATCGTTTCTACTTCTTCTTCATCTCCACAGCTACGGCAGACATCACCGGACGAGAGGCGCCATTTGGTAAGCATAGATCCAATAGCGCAGTGTCCGGTGATGACTCCAATGAGCTGCCGAATGGAGGTACCACTCAGGGACAGTACGAATCGTGTTTTCGTCAGGGAGGGTCACAGTGTCCGGCAGGTGCTGCAATCGGTCCTGGTACGCCATGACCACTCAATTTCCTTTTTGGTCAACCTGTCAATATACATGTACAGTAAGGTGGGTCGAAAAAAAAAATTTTTGTTGTCACCACCTAAAAATAAAATTCAGAGTGTTAAATGACTATTTGGAAAATATTGCGATTCTGAGGTAAGCCAATTGTGAGCGGTTTTGCTTCAAAAATACCTCTAATTATTATGTTTTTTGGGTGTAACTTTTTTGTTGTTGGACATTTTCGAATAATTATAAATAATAAAAAATTATTCGAAAATGTCCAACAACAAAAAAGTTACACCCAAAAAACATAATAATTAGAGGTATTTTTGAAGCAAAACCGCTCACAATTGGCTTACCTCAGAATCGCAATATTTTCCAAATAGTCATTAAACACTCTGAATTTTATTTTTAGGTGGTGACAACAAAAATTTTTTTTTTCGACCCACCTTAATGTACAGGGTAGATATCGGAGAAAACACAGAGGTATCAACTTCGGTGGCAGACAAGGCGACCCCCTTTTTTGCCATCTTGTCCGCTGCTTCGTTCCCTGCCACTCCTGAGTGGCCCGGAAGCCTTGAAGCCCAATGCCTTGAAGTGCGGTACGACACCTCTGCACTACCTTTGATTTCACAACAACTGATTCCAGCGCTTTAAGTGCTGCCTGACTATCCACGAAAATTGTGACATCTGTGGGTCGCAGCCCACTGCCACGGATAAGTTCGGTAGCCTTCCAAATTGCATAGATCTCTGCTTGGAAAATACTGCAGAGGTCCGGCAGTCTGAATGACATGTGGGTCTGCAGTACATCGGAGTAGAGACCAGCTTCAGTACCTACCTCCATTTTGAGGCCATCGGTGAAAACGGTGATGGAGGCGTCTCTCGTAGCACCTGTCAGCTCCCATTCCTCCCTTGTGGGATATGAGGCTACTGCGCGCGTGTCAAAATCCAGGTATGTGATCAGATAGTCCATGCAGGAATCCAACTGATATCCGATATCTGGTTTCGCGAATACCTTTAGAATTTCAGAATGTCCATAGGCGTGTTGCCTCCACAAGTTGGCCTCCCTCAGTCTGAGAGCGCGTTCAGCGGCGCAACCCTAAATGAACTGTTCAATGGGATGGAGGTGCACGATCACATCACATGGACCGTAGCCGGCCACCAGACAATGCACTGTGGTCGCTCCCATAGGCCAAAAATAAAAAATTCAAAGTCCAAATTTTAAAATTAAAAGTAACTACATAGTGTCCTATATAATCAAGCTTTCTAACGGTAAATTTTTTTTGGTTTGATTCTTGCGGTACTTTCTGAAAATAGCATCAGAAGTGAGAACATTTGTTCACTTGATTAGTGCAATGTGAGCAGCGTTTTACAATAATCAATTTTGAAGTGTTAAAACTTTATTAAAAAATCACCAAATTTAAAATTAATAAAAAGGGTATTGAACATACAAGTATTTAACTTAATTTTAGTTAATGAGATATATTTGAATTGAAGTCTACTTAAAAACAAAAATCAAAATTTACTACTACTATATTCTGTGTTTTTCGTCTGACTCCCAGAATTTCACTTAAAGTTTTAGTTGTGTTCCCCCTCGTTGCCCCCATTGATCTTTTTTTCCTAATACTAAGTCACGTTTTAAGATTATAATGCGTTAGTTTCAGCTGCCAGAATTTGCCAGGCTTCGTGCAATCTTTCATAGACTGAGTGCCTGTATTAAAAATGGGGCGCAAACCCAGAAGTGCAAAAGAAGCTTGGCATTTTGTGCGGTGGTATTGTTGTTTGTTTGTGCTGTTGTTTTTAAGTAAGGTGATGTTAATATAATGCGTATTGCAATTTTTTTACTTTTCTATTTTAATTTCACTTTTAAACCAATTTTTATATACGGTGACTGACACTATTTACATATGTAAATATTTTTGTTATCATAGGTTCTGTGGGGACAGTTTTGGTTTTTTTTGGTAATGTTAAAGAGGTTTCCAGTCCAAATGTGGAAGGAGAAAATGGAGCAAAGCGGTTTCAGACCACACAATGTGGGAAAATTAGTAAATCTGGCAGAAGAAATGACATAACAAGATATGCATTTTTAAAGACATTCTCACAAAATGTCGTATTTGACATTTCTATGTAATACTGAATCGCATAACTAAACTTGAACAAGATCGCCCAACTGTAACATATAGCTGCCACAGGAACGATCAGTTAAAAATGTGTCGTATGGAAAACTTTTTCTAATAAAATTTTGAGATAAATCAAGATAAAATATGATTTATACAAGTGCTAAATTTTATGTTAAAGCTAAAGCTATGTTTTCAGATTAAAAAATAAATTTTGAAAAATTAAGGAAATATGCGCTCGACACTGCTAAGAGATAGAGATGTATCAATGGTACTGGCTTCCACCTTCTGTTCATAAAATTTTAATTGACGCTCCGTTTTGAGTTAATTACCTGTACAGTGACGCACACAGGATTTCATTTTGGGAGGTTTTGCATACCACTTTGGGCCTAATACTGTTTGAGATCATAATTTTCACAAGCAATTTTTTGATTTGGGGGTTTGAACCCCGCAACCCCCTCCGGTTGCCCCTCTGACCCTGCCTATATATGAATTTTGTCGAGCAAAATCTTGGAAACAATTTGTTTCTCATTAAAAACAAAAAAGAAACAAATTTTTTATCATTTCCTTACATGGGGGCAGGCGTATAGATGTCCGACCACGCCCATTTTCACATGAAATACTTGCCACATTTTTAGAAACAAGTTACCAAAGTTTCAGGCTGATATTTCTGCTAGAAGTATTTTTGACCGCTGTGCCCATATAAGTCCGACCACTGTGCAATGGCTCCGTAACTTAGGATCGGCCGTATGATCGCGGTATACATCCAGTGAACGATAGTCGGCTGCAATCTCCACTTTTTCCCAAAAGCCCTTTTACAAATGTAAAAAGCATTCAGGCTCTTTCTCACCCGCTCTTTATATGGAGAAACAAGATTTTTTGGACCTTTTAACTTCAATTTAGTGAAAGCACTTACCAAGTGAATTAATTATATACGTGTTTTTAATTTTTTCGGAAATCGAAATCCGATGGGTTAAGAGTTTGTATGGAAAAACAAGATTTTATGGGCCTTTTGACTTAAAAAATGGTAAAAGCATCTCAAATGAGAAATAATTAGATAATTATTTTTTCATAAAAATCTGACGGGTTAAGAAAATCTTTATTTAAGTATTTGCCCCATTGCTTATAAACTTGCGTGCAAAGCTGCTAATTTTTCAAAATCAGTTTCAACTATTAAATTTACTTCAGGCAATTTTCAACTTCATACAAAATGTCTTGATTACCAGCGAAAACATTCACCAAACCCGTTCGTTCGTTCGTTCATTATGCCATAAGCAAACATTTGATGGCAACGTAGGAAAAATTAAAATAAAAAAATATTAATAAGCACTCGTATAAAATCAAATTGATATCTCCACAACTTGACGCTTTCATCAGGTGTGAATTGATTTAACGATTTAACGCCACTCGCTTCGAATAACTGGCGCACAACGGCGCTAACAGCTCAACCCAACAACTATTTACTCGTAGTTGCCAACATCAAACAGCACAACAAAGCGGACCGAACGTGTGCAGCAGTTGTCAAAAGTCACGCGAAAGGCGTTAATGGAGACACGACGGCTGGGCGAGGTTCCAGCTGGCAGCCAGGAATGGGTTCGAGTGCGCAGCTGATTACAGGTGTCGATGACGGGACATGTTAATTTCGTTAGAGCGAAGTAGCGTTGGGAAAGAGCAAACAAACCCAATGTGCTAAGCCATAAAAGAGCAGCAATGCATTCCGCAGGCAATTAACAAAAGAACAACGAAACACAGATCGGCCATCATGCAAGATCGAAATCAACAATCAACCTCAATCGACCGTTCAATGGTCAACAGTAAACCACTGAAAAATCCCAATCAAGTGCATTCGAATTGAGAGTGATTTTTTTTTATTGGAGCGGCGCCTACAATAAAATCCCCTCAGATGTCATTTGCCATCAAGTCGAAACAAAGAATTTCACTCAAAGCAATGCGTCAAAAATTAATGTAGCAAAGTGCGAACAATTCACACTCCGGACTGCGTGTGTGGCGGCGCGGCGATCCGAAAATGTTGCGCATCATTGTGCCCGCCGCATAAAGCATCCTTTCTTCCTGCGTCATTGTGTGTATGTGTGTGTGTGCAGATCAGTGCGAGCCGCAGCAGTCAAGTGCAACGTTGCATGGCGCATTGCCACCAAAATGTCTACCGCAGCGAACAAACCGCACAATAAAAAAAGAGATTAGAACAACCGAAACGCCGCCAACGACTCGATCGGCGCAGCCAATGCGGCAGCAACCCTTGTGGTGATCCTGTGGAATTTCAAATTTCATTTTAGGGTTTTTTTCTTTTTTTTTTGTGTTGCACACGTGGCAACTTTACTCACAAGAATGAATATTGCAGGATATGCGGCAAAGTGTACAAAGTCACAGATCACACGATCGGCGCAGAAGATCACAAACCGATGCCGCCATTCAACGAAATTCCACACTTAATGGCAATTAAAGTGAGCGCAGCCCAGGCTGCATAAAGGATACAATTGTTTGAAGAATTCTGCTTGACCAACTGGCGTTAAGAGTTTGCCACTTTCTCGCCAAACTGTCCAAACTGTGAAACGTGGGCGTTGGTGATCGCACTTGGCCGCAGTATCAGTTGGTCAAAGACGATCAGACGCAGTCGAAGCGGGCTAATTAATTTGGTTTTAACTGCAGACACGAAGGAGTGATTTATTTGCTCAAATATTTCTTTAGCTTCTTTCTTGTTGGCTTTCTTTCTTCGCGCGCTGACTGACCCACTGATCCTCGCCGATTGCAACAGTTGTGATCGCGCCGATCACAGTTGCAGCAGCGGCCCATAGCTGCCGCAGTGGCACACTGCCTAAATGCAGCTTAATTAATCATTTAAACTCGGGGGAAAAGAAATTGAGTTGAAGTATTAGGTAGCAGCATTTGCACCTCGCACGATCGCATATGGCGCACACGATCAGCCGTTGTGGGCGCATCGCATCAGTTGTGGCCATGAATTGGGTTGACATATGGGCGTCGGTAACATTTTTCATTAACTTTTTCATAAAATGAGAAATTTTTTCATTAGTAGCTATTTTCTGTGGAATTTCAGTTAATTAATTGAGCATTTGTGTTGTTGTGTGCAGTTCTGTTGTTCTGAAGGCGCATAACTTAAAGTGAGCCAAAGCTGACGAGCGGCTGTCATATTAGTGAGTAATATTTATGGTAAATCGTCATAATGAGATTATGAACTTGTGTACAAGTTACGAACGAGTTACAGGGTGTTCTTCATGCAATTCTTCAATATGTATAGATATGTAGATATGGTAGATGCAAGTAAAGTGAGCTGTGATCATTGCAATTTCAGGATCAGTGGAAAATATGGAATAGAATGGACATTGTGTTGGAGTAAGTTTATGAAAATAGGTAACCAAGGTTACTAATTCAATTACGTTAAATTACGAACAAAATTACGAACGATTGGAAGTTTTAACGTATTTTGTTTAATCATTTCTTATTCAATGGACAGAACCCATCAAGATCAAAGGTGCTGTGGCATATCTAATCTTTGCAAGAGTACCATTCCACAATCGCATATTACGAAACAGAAATGAACTCTTTCTAGGTATATGTAAAGCATTGGAGCATCATGTCAACGTAGATTTCATGATCGAGTTAATGTCCAAATTAACGACATCTGATTACTCATCTCCTTTGAACAGGAACTAAAAAGGTTTCTGTTGAATAGAGCATGCCACATTTCAACGATGCTCCAAGGAGTTCATAAACCTGTATGTTCTATAGTTCCCAATAAGCTTAATTGAACGATTTTGGACGCAATCAAGAACCTTCAAATAAGGTTTTAAAGTCTCCGCCCACAGATGCAAGTTAAACTTAATATTTTGATGGGATAATATAAGTGGCGTAATTTAAGCGGAAATGGTAGGCACACGATGTCATGCTTCGGTTGGATAGCGAGTTTTTTACGAGCCCGAGCTATGAATCGAACCTAGGGCCTTTGGTATGGGAAGTCAGCGCGATACCTGTTGGACCATCGAATCCAGCATGCAGGAATCTGATAAATTGACATGATTTTTTGGATCGCTTTAGAAAGCTGAAGCGGTTTTTTCGACTCTTCAAATATATCATCATTCCATCGAAGATCATTCTTAATGGACATGCCCAGAACATAAACAGGTGCCCATTCTGCAATTCCTAACAAAAGACGTATTGGAATCTGGAGAGACTCTCTTGCACTCATCTCTAAGAGGCAACATTGGACCTTGGAAGGATTGAAATCGTCCCTTTTGGCTTGACGTGGTTTTTGATTGTGATTGATTGAAGATAGCGTCACAATCAACCCGAATGTGCCTGAATTATCTTTCTTTTAATATAAAACAAAATTGAAAAAGTTGTTTGAGTGCATCTTTAATGTGACCACATGGTCCGCTAGGCATCACAGAGTTAAATGATGAAATCTGGAAGAGTCCTGTATAAGCTGTTACCTGTTTATGGGTCAATAGGTTCAAGTACACTTTCCAATATTGAAGAGTTCACAGGAGATATTGAAGAGTTAACTGCAGATTCCTAGTACACTAAAGACCAAAAGACAGTCTATATTCGAATAGCCCTCATTAACTGTTCAGGATGGTTTGAGACCTACTTACATGAAGGGGATAGCGTTCCAGTGGCCTCCCAATGGGCCTAAATTTGGCCTAAGTTCGCTCTCGTTCTGAAAGCCGCCAAATCTACCTACCTACTTATCTTCTAATTGCCTTAACATGTTGAAAACTGACATAAGGTAATATTTTTTGCTTTTCTTCATCATGGATCGAATCTTGTAAATGTCTTTAAGCACATTGCACAATAATTTAATGCAAAATTTAATAAGAATGTATCAGTGAAAAATAGAAAAGCTTGTGAGTTAGTTTTTCGAGGTTCTTAGGACTTAATTAACCGTACCGAACTTGTAACTGTGTTACAGCCTACCGCAAAAGTTTTCTCCAGGCAACTTTACTTTCCTTTTCTAGTTGGTCACACCAAAAGAAGATAGGTCTGTCTCAATTTCCTTCTTCCACCGGGTACACGGTCTACCTCTTCGCTCTCGTTTTCATACTACCCCGTCGAACAACTTTTTCGCCGGAGTATCATCGTCCATAAGGGAGACATGATCAATCCAGCGCCCTGAAGCGTAGCCACTGGATATAAATTCGCTGTTTCTCCACCCAAGGCTTCAAACAACTCATACATCTCGTTGTTCGTTCGTATTCGATAGTTCTTAGGTCATACCCAAAGATAATCCTTGAGACGTACACAGAGAAGATGCTCTGTGCTAGTTATCTCATCTATGAAAGTAGAGTCATCTATGATCATCATGTTAGCCACGTGTTGGTCCCATAAATTGTGTACTGTGATTAGTATTCTTCTTTCCTCTCCAAGAATTTTCATCCCTGCCATCTTGTTCAGACTTGTCACAAATCAGCAGTTCCACGCTTTATACGTAAGATTATTGTTCGTTCTTTATTTAAATAGGATTTTATCCAGTCAAGTTACCTGTTAATCTAATAGCGATTATGTGCTCTGGTTCCAAGGATGCACGCCGTGAACCATGGTTAGTCAGTTGATTGGCCGTTTCGTTACCGTGACCACCGTAGTGTTCAGAAGCCCAGATAATCTGGAACTTATAACGTTGCGCGACTGACTTTAGCTTCATCTTAGATTCTTGGACAATTTTACAGGTTTCTCCGAGGCCTTAAATAGACCTTAAGTGTCATTATCCCAAATATAAACTTATGTATATTTGGTCATTACTTAACTTCATGGTTGTAATGGCTGCCTCTGTATGAGACACTCAGACACTCTTAGGCCTCTATATGGGCCCATTATGATACCACAAACTTTCAAACGATTCTTGTAATTCTCATCTGCTTCATATGGATATTGATAAAAGTCGATGAGTGTTAACCAGCACGAGCTAGGAGTTGAACCTAGGGGCTCTGGTATTAGAAGCCATGATAACATATTATATAACATATTTATTATAACATATAAATAATATATTGATTAAAAATAGAAAGTTCTCTGTACTAGCTTTGGGATAAAATATACTAAACTATACTAAAAAATGCTAGGACGGTTCTGAGATTAAAGGATCTTTCATGTTTTTACTTAGAGACTTAAGTAGAATGAATTTCCTGGACATCTTTTAACAATTTTGAATTTTTTATAAATATTGAAGAATTTTATGAATATTAATGAAAATTTAAAAAAATATTCATAAAAATTTTATAAATATTGAAAAATTCAAAAATTGTTGTTGAGATAACCAAATATTACAAAGACTCACTGAATGCTACTGAATCCTACCTATTTTCTTACAGTGAGCGCATGCAAGGGGGGTTTTGGTGTACAAGCAACCCAAATGTCTGTTTGTTACAAACATTTTGGGTGGCAAATATGATTTTAAATGGTATGGGACTCAAAAGTTGTATACGGATGTGCACACAAACAAATTTCTGGTACAAAACATAGTTTGGAATGGTATTCGGCTCAAAAGTTGTAAGCAAACCCCACCCCCCTGTGTAGTTGTCTATATCTACATGCATATACTTATACATATATGTATATTCCTTCAATATGTTCCACAAACCCCACTGACACCTTAATTCCATAACTATTTAGAACACTAATATGTTGATGGCCTTTTTTCCTTTTTTCTTTTCAGTTTCAGTTGTTAATTGAAATTTCAAATTAACAGATTCGATTATGAGTACGATTTGCATTTAGAAATATAGAAGCTAATAATTGGAAGCTACGATTGGTTAAATAATTTCATATTCTCGTGTTGCATTTCGCTAAACTTCAAACGGATGCGAAGTCCAGGTGCTGGCAAAGGAGCGAACAGAGAAAGCTTTCAGCTGTGTTCGAGCAATGCGAGATCCTCTCAAGCAGAACAGCAGCCTGGCAGCGTTATTCCTGCCGCTGTTACACGTCCAAGTGTTTGGTTGAAATTCGAGTCAAAACATTAAAAAAAAAAAATATCCATTTGATATTTGCCGGCCAGGCGATTCAATGTGTGGCGGCGAAATATGAAAGAAAATCTATTTGAAAGCCACGACAAATTGAAAAAAGGTGGAAAGAAGCGGCCTCATCATCAACAACTACAACAGCAACAACAACAATGACAGCAACAACAACGGCAGGAAGGAATCCTCTGTAAGCGGGCGATTATGGCAATTAAGTGCATGAACAATTAAATATAATTTAATTAAAAGATAACATGACGATTATGGCGAGAACAGCCGCTGTTGCTGCCGCTGCAAGTGCAGCATTTTCCAGCTCTAACTGCAATTACCGCATTAACGGTAAATGGCTTCCAAGAAACCGATTTGCGACGACATACGAAAACAAAACGATTTTCCCCAATTGTAAGCCGCGAAAAACGGGTAAGACGGGCAGCACTTTGACATGTGCCGCCGATTGCCAATGGCGGTGTGCCCGTTTGTCTGGCGTGCGCGCACAAGTCACTTGTCATTGCGCTTAAGTCAACAAAAATGAAATTGTGGCAAATCAATTTTCATTAGAAAGAGCAACAACTGCAACGGCCTCTTAGGTGGGAAAGCCACCAAGAAAAAACGAAGCATTACTGGCAAAGGGAACAAAACGCAATGCAAAGGGGAAAAGCAGCGCAACGCACCAAGAAATTGATTTTAATTGGGGAAAATGCGAGCTTACAACGGGCCGTAGGTGAGCGCGCGGTAGGGTTTCTAACGGCCAACCGGGAAAGCCGATCTATGGACCCAAAAACGAGCAACCGAACAGAACACACAATTCCACTGGGAAGCCGTTCGCTGATAATTGTGTGCACTTTGGTCGGTTTGTACAAATGGTTGAGGACGTATTTGGTGCGCGTGCGCATGCGCATGTCGCTCTATGTGTGTGTGTGTGTGTGTAAGCATAACTAAAAAGCATTACGAAATTGCATTTGCTTTGGAGAATAAATCAAAAATGTTTAGTAGTCGAAAGAGTGCAGGCAATCATTATTTACGAGTTGGAAATATTGTAAGGTATGCAGAGGGCCAACACTGCATAAATGCTCGTTTGAGGGGATTTTCATACAAACAGCGATACATGCGATACCGCAATATCCAGGCAAATGCTGAACTTTGTATGGTCACATCGGTCGGTTGGTGTTTGTGTGGCAGTGTGTAATAATTCAATGTCAAATTAGTAATATTTGAATAGTGATAATCTATGGCACTGCCAGATATTCGAAAGGGTTGACCAACTGACTGGCAGCCGAGTTGATAAAGTGCCATGCGTTGCGCGCATTATGCAAGCGACTTGAGGATGTGGGTGGGGCCATGAATGGGCCGACTTGATATGTAATTAATTGGTTCTGACTGGAGGACATTTTTAGAATATTTATTAACTATTTTGTTCTTAAGGGAATGTTTTGGATGTGAATTGAAAGAAGTTTATATATCGCACACGCATTACAAAAGTGACACAACTCAAAATTTTGCATTTTCGGGTTATGTGTTAATACTATGCACAATGCATCAATCTACCAATAAGCAAAAGCTCAGTATATTTTGTTGTTATTAACTGTTGCCGAAATACCGTTAGGTTTATCTTCATGCCGAGAAGTTTGATGCTATTTGATCGCTGCAGCTCAATGCAACAGGGTCCAAATTCAAATTGTGGCACTTGTGACAATTTTAATATATTTTCAAATAAAAAAATTAATTTCGAATTTTCAAAATTTTTCTTTTAACTTTTTAACAGTTTTACGCGTTTCCTGAAATATACAAAATTTTGAGTTGTGTCACTTTTGTAGTGGGTGTGCGATATTTTCAAATAAAAAAATTAATTTCGAATTTTCCAAATTTTTCTTTCAACTTTTTACCTGTCATTTAAAATTATTAAATTCAGCAAAAGTGACATAACTTAAAATAATTCGGTAATTATTGAATTAAAATATCATCAAAACAATCACAACAAAAAATTTTGGATTTTCTAGTGTAAAATTAAAAAAATCTTTGTAACTTATCCTAAAGCATAATCTGTAGTGATTTTCTACTAAACGGTCTATAAGTTATTTAAAAAAAAAATGTTTATTCAGCTCAAAGCAGTTTTTTTCGTATCCTGAAAAATTACAAATTTTGAGTTGTGTCACTTTTGTAGTGGGTGTGCAATATATTTGAGATTGTAGGAAATGAATTATGAACGATTTCAAACATTTTTAAATAATTTTTTAAAAACATTATAAATTAAATTAAACTATAAATTTTCTAGGTAATTATCACTTAAGAGTAGTTTATTGAAAAATTTAATCAACTTTAATCAACTTAAAGGGTGCTTAAGAATGTAAAATGATACAAATAAGACAGAATAATATACGCCAGAAATATTATTGAAATGAAATTTGTTTTGAATTACAATCTAGTAGGTAATTTCATAGCATCAATTTTTTAAATATGATTTCCGCCATATATCCGCCGCGGCTACGCGGTCCATTCGACCAGTCCAATTTTTGACTCCTTTCTCGAATAAATCTGGCCGTATGACGTGGCTTGATAATTTGCCATTCTCTTGCCAAACTCTTGAAGCATTTCCAATGCTTCAAGAGTTTGTCGGTATAAACCAATGACTTAACATAGTCCTTTAAAAAGTAATGCAGAGGCGTTAAATCGCACGAACGAGGGGGCCAGTGAACAGCGCCACTTCTGGAAAGAAAGTTGTCACCAAATTGGTTTTGCAATAAATCGATTGTTAAGCGAGCTGTATGGCAAGTTGCGCTGTATTGTTGGAACCAAAAGTCGTTAATGTTGAGCTAAGTAATTTTTGTAAACAAAAATTCGATCAGAATGGCTCGATAGCGCTCACCATTCACCGTAACGGCAGCTTCTTTCTCATTTCGAAAGAAATAAGGACCGATGATGCCGCCAGCACGTAAACCGCTTGGTGATTCGTTAACGGCTTAAGGATTGTCCTAAATCTATATCCAATGTTGCTTATTGACGTAGCCATTTAACCAGAAATGAGCTTCGACGAAATTGACGAAGTGTTTTATGAACTTTATTGAAGTGCTCTTGAACAAATTCATTTTTTTCAAAGTAAATTTCCATAATTTGGAAACATTGTTCTGACGTTAAGCGCTTCATGATGACCTGCCAAACCTTACTGTAAAAATTGTCACCCTTTATGTACACGGGTTCAATTGGCAAGGTAAACCTGTGGATAAAAACATGCTGTGTAGCGTTATTAGATCAACTCGAGGCATCACATCCGTCAGGAAACATATAACCAGAGGCATATCGCGAAGGGGAGTAATATTACCTCTTCTGTGGAATGTAGTCAAATCCTCATAGGGATGGGATCCAAAGGCCTTAGAATTACAGCCTATGTAGACAACAGAAAAATTCTCTCGATAGTAAGTGAATTCTTGGAGCCAATGCTCCTAGAGCCGAACTTGTACTGTTCACAAGAAGATATAAGGGTACATGCTTTACCAAATCCAAGATGAACCGAAAAGCTCTGAACCTCTCCAAGGAAGCAAAATTCTTGGTGATGGTCCTCAACTCTACTTAAATCATTCTGAAAAGAAACTTGGAGCTTAGGGCAGCAAAAGCGAGAACTGCCTTTTACTCCTGGAAGAGGATACTCGGCAAAAAAGTGTGTTACGGTGCCTAGTTTAGGTGGTAGGCTGTCGACAAGAAGTCTCACCTCGACATTCTAACTAGGGTACAAAGATTTGCCTATCTGGGGATAACAAAATGCATGAGATCAGCATCCTAGGCCGTACTGCTCTCAGATTTCGTGCTGTGGGTTGTTTCAAGTCACACACGACGGGGCATTCCTCCATACTACTACGGGTAGATCAGGGGTACCCAAGATTTTAATGTGACTACGTGGTACCAACTCTTTGTTTTAACAAGACCTACCGAACCCAGGAGGAGAGGGAGGTGGAAACAACACAACACTTTCTATATCACTACCCAGCCCTGCAGGACCCCGACTCCGCATTTTGGGATCAATACTTCCGAGGATACTGGCTAGCGCAGTGATCTATTCGAATCGATTACTTTATCAAGTGGTCGAATTGGTTTGCCTCGGATTGAAACTGATTATCATTAACAACAAGGGATTCGAAATGAGCCATTAAGCTATTAACGTAACCTCACTTAACACAAACATCTCAAAACTTTAAAAGCCTCTCTAAACTTCAAAATATATACCAAAGTTTTTGGATTGTATAAGTAATTAAATAACTAAACCGACTTGATAGGCAAATAAATCGAATTTTTCGACATAAGATGATGAGAAAAGACACGATTTGAACAAAAAATTCCTCACTTGCCGTTCAGACATACAACTCTCATTGGTATGCACAAAAATTTACACTCACAACCCAGTTGGTCGTTAAAAGTTAGGCCCAAGTCTCGTTAAAGGGCTGTGCTGTCAGTCATTTATGTGGCTAATCAAGTATCTGAAAACCAAGAAAATACTGGCCAGAAATCATTCGCCTTTTAGTTCTTTTGCCTTCCACAAGTTTTCATGCTAATTATGGATGAAGCCGACCCATCCATCGCAACCAATTACCTCATGCAAAATGATCCCATAAACTGAAAATCAAAGAACAAGCAACCAGGAACAGACACCGGCCGTCGAATTTTAATAACGCGTCCACCTCATCCCAAGCCAACCAATTTCGACACGTACACAGCCAATTGAAAATATTGAAATCAAATCAAAATATGTCGGCGCACATCAAAAGCCATCAAAGCGCAAACGCTAAGCAACTGTGTTAAATCGGTGGAAAACATTTCCCTATCTGTTTGGCTGGCATTTTTGTATGTGTGTATGATTTTTTAATATTTTTCTAGTCATTTTCGCAAACTAGATTAGCGTTGAGCCAAAGCCGCAGCCACAGCCACGTTCCCCAAAACAACAACAATAACACTACACAATAACAACAAACATCTTCAAGCAGCCAGCCAGCCAACAAGTCTGGTTTCAAGTCGCTCGTTGTAAACGGGGAGGGCCCAGTGCGGCCAGCAGCCATTGCAGTGCACAGCAATGCGGCAGCGCACTCTTTCGCACACACGGGCCGCGGTCGGCGCGCAAAGTCATTCCAAGAGTCACACACGCGCCAACGTTTCACTCACTCGCTCGCTCGCACTCGCACGAATGCACTCAGCGAATGCAGCTGCCGGCTGCAGTGGGTGGGTGCTCGGCTGCAAGATCACTTTGCGGAGAGTTCGATCGATATTTCAGTTTTTCTTTGTTGCTTATACGCACTCGCTCTCTCTCTCTCTCTCGCTCTTGCATACTGCTCACCGTTTACCTGTTGCCTGCCACCAACTCAGTGGAGTGATTGTGTGATTTTACTGTTGCTATCATTGTTGTTATTGCTGTTGTGTTTAGTTTCGTTGCTTGGTCGGCGCATCGTCGTAGCGTAGAATCTCAAGAAACTGTTCTGGTCTTGTGGCTGACCGTTGCCAAATCAGTTTCCAACTGGCAAGCAAACGAGTCGCACTAACTGTTGCTGCTGTTGTGGTCGACGCAAACCGATAGCAAAGAGTGTGTTGAGAAATTTGACTGCAACGTGTTATTTACGTTGTGACTTTGGCTGAGCAGAGACTTTGGCTGTGTTTGAGCAAAGACGCGACGAGTGTTGTAACGCAGAGGTGTTGTTGTCTGTGGCAAAACGATCGATTGAAGCACAACAAAGAACAAGTTTTCGATTGCTTGGTGCTGACGAACGCGAATTCGGTGACAATTTTTGCACTAAAGACTGAATTGTGTGATTTTGTGCGAACAATTAAAGTGAATTAATAAAGTGGAGTAGAGAGCGAATGCGTTTGGTGAGCGGCACAAATATTGAGCGCAATATTGCAATGACTGTTTCAACTCTGAATATGACACCATATTTTGCTGGATACCCATTTCAAGGTAATTATTGAATACTTTTTTTATTATTAATGCAAATTTGGTGAATGAGAAATATTGTAAAAAAGTATTACAGCGTTGGAATCTCATTTATTTTAAAATTTTGTTGCATGTTGGAGTTTGATGGAATTTAAAAGCTGCTTCAAACTGCTCAACATTTTATTACACATTGCCCAGATCAGTTCATGAATTCAATCTAAAAATTGAAATTTATAGAAAAACAATTTTTAGTTTGAGGAGCACTTGTCACATCACATTAATGGTTTTAAGAAACAGAAAGTTTATGTATTTATAAAAATTTTATGTATTTAAAACTCGCATAGACGCAGTTGGAAGAAATGCTTCAATGGCACTGATCAGCCAAGTTGTTTCATTCAATATTCCCTCCTTTTCTCCTTTTATCTTCAATACTGCCTACTTAATATGTCTAAACTTCGAAAATATATCATTGCACTAATTTAAAACTGCAACAACAAAATTCACTAAGCTCTAAATTTATAATCAAAGCCGGCTGAAAGAGTAGCAAAACATATTTCAAAAGTGTGGTTGCCATGGCAGAAACTTTTTGACTGGCTTCATAAAATTTTTGCAAAACACAGATAATATAAATAAATTATATCTAAAAGACGATCTCAAGGTAAAATTTATGGAAGATTTATGTGTAATATAAACATAAATTGTACACAACTATAACATTTTTACACTTTTTAGAACAATACAAGTTGTTAATAGTTCAACTTTCATTAAAGTTTAAAGTTTCTTTTAGCTTCATGAATGATTCCTTAAAGCTTTCAGTCACAATGTCCAATATATTGGACTACAGCCCATACAATTCATACAGAACGGGTTTATTTTCATGTCGGAAAGGGTTAATGTGTCTTTCTAGATTTATAAAGAGGAGCATATTAACTTGCATTAAAGTTTCATAAAAGTCACATGAATGGCTCTTAAATGTGTCTTTCTAGATCTTGAAAGACGTGCATATTCAAAACATTACATTACAACTTTATTGATGTCAAGCTGTGCCTTCAGGCCTTCATAAATGTTTTATAAGTGAGTGCGTTATGTTCCAGAAAAATTGATAATTTTACTTGAAAGCTAAGCTGTTTACAGTTCCTTTCTATATATGACAGTAAAAGCGTTGTATATAATAGTTCAACTAGATTCCTCAACTAGAGTTCTCATGAATGGCTCATAAATGTGTCTTTCATGATCTTCAAAAAGGTGGAAGTGGAAAATGGATCTCTTGTTTTCTAACGGGTTGGAGATTGTAAACGTGTAACTATGTCACACATTAAAGTGTTTTAGAGGTCACATTTTTCTATGTATATATACTTCATTTTTTTAGTGAGCGAGTTTATTGTCGAAAGGTCGTAGTGGAAAGATGTGTGGTGTTGTGTATTCATAAGAAGAAACTAATGAAAGATTAGTTCCAGAAGTTAGCCCCCCTGGAGGAGTTGCATCCTCACATACTGCACATAAATAAAATACTTTCTTGTAATTTAAAATGAGTCTTGTCACTTTTGGAGTAATCCAAATGGTGGGTTCCGAATTTTCAGTTAAATTTTTTTCTAAAATGTAACTGTTTTCAAATACTTGAGATTTCATCTACCAGTGGCGCTCATAGAATTTCATATGGTGGCGGGTTAGGTTAGGTTAGGGCCAGATTAAGTAGGGAAGGGTTTGTGCGGCAAGGAGACCGCACTTCCAATCGGATGCCATATCGTCCTATTGTGAGTCCCTTCTTAAATAGTTCTGGAGCTAACGAATTTAGATTTAATTCGGAGCAAAACATTTCGACCTCTTGATAAAAGAGAGGAGATTCGGAATTTCAACTAGGAATCTTGACCCCAGAGTACGGATCTAACGTTCCTGTAGAGCTGTGCAGTAGACCAGGGAGTGTTGAATTGTTTCTACTTCTTCTTATGGTAGCGAGTTACGTACATAACTTTTGAGCCCAATACCATTTGAAACCATCTGACATCTATATTTTTTTAACAAACAGATATTTGGATACAGAGTCTTTCAAACAGTGAATTAAGAAATGTAGGCAGGTATTGCTGGCTGGCTGCGATGGACACACATAGACCCATGATGGATCTTTAGTGATATCAGTTGTAGAGAGTAGAGCAGGAGTAGTAGTTGTAGAGTTTCGATTTATTTGAAAACGATTTTTTTGGCTCTCCTAAGGAGTGCAGGACATGCACAAAGAAGGTTAGATCCTCTTCTTTATACGTTTATGGTCGTCCTCATACAGGTATCATCTGAAAAAAACATCCGAAAGGAGTCCTAACCTTGGAGCTTGGTGAATACTTAACCTAATTGGATCCTAATTGCAATAAAAAGCTATTCACTCTTTTCCTCTTGTTCGATTTGTTATTCTCTCTTTTGTGTTCAGCACAACCTCAGCAATGAGTTCGGTTCTAGCGACGACCACTCATCTAGTCTTGTAAACTTAAACGACCCGGGGGTTGCCAGTCTATGGATATCTATGAATAAATAGACGACAATATAAAAAAGAATTATAGTAAAAAAAGTAGATAGAGAAAAATTTATAAATTTAAATATTTCCATGAAATTCTCCCAAGCTTTTCTCCCCAACTATACTCAGTAGTTTGGGAGATCAAACTACTCCAAAGCCACTTTTCCCAGTTTGCTTTAAATGGGTTCGTACAATTTCTTCATCCTCCTCTCTTTTACTTTTGGACTGTTTCTTTTACACATTCTACACTTCTACATGTTTTCATTTTTTTGTTTTCAGTATTCTCTCTCTGTCCCCTTTCGTATTGCTGCTTTGCTTTTGCTTTTCTTCACTATCAAACAGCGCCAATCGGTCTGGCCGTGTCTGTTCGGTTCTGTACAGCTTTGCTCTTTGGTGCGGCAAACATCAATTTCCAATTATCCACAATTTTTAACTAATTTTTTCCTTCTTTTGCAATTCATGCTCACTTTTTAGTGAGTAAGCAATGCTTTTTTCAGTCAAGTCATTGCATTGTACATGCGCTACGTTTTTCAACAACAACAACAACATTGAAAATGTTTCCACTTTTAGAATCTAAGCTTAACACCTTCGCGCTACAACCACAACTCAACAACACAAATAATAATAACAACAACATTAACACTACATATTGACAACAACAATAAGACGAATCGTTGTACAAAAGCAGTGGCACCAAGCATCATCATAATCATCATTATTATGTACATCATTATTATAGTTATTATTATTAATTTGGGCGCGCGAGTTGAGCACAAAAATTCCAATAATCATGATCAGCTTTCAGACATATTGATTGCGATCGCACTGAAAAGCAACAACAACATAAAAATATAATACAAAATACAGAACCGAGAACACAGAGAAACTCTAATTTCTGCATGCCCCACTTCACCGCGCTGAGTAAGCTCAACAACAACAACAACGACAATAACTCCACCAAACCAACCAACCGTTTTCTACTTTCATAAGCTGCAAGCTGCCTGGGTCTGTGCTGGCTGGCTGAGTGGCCGGCGCAGACGTTTTGGCGCGTCGGCTTGTGCTTTGATCTACACTTTACCGCTCCGGCAACTCCGGCGAGTGCTGCGTAGCCCCATGTATCACGTTCCATCCATATGGATCTGGTGGCCGTTTGTGTTCTTTGCACGCGCGCATGCGCTGCTCCACCATCGAGTCTTGAGTCTGGAGACTTGGTCTCTGAGTTGGACGGCCGCTCGTTGCGTTGTTCATTTTGGGGGCTTTTTCTGCTGCTCGCAGCCGCAGCCGCAGCAATCAGTGCACACATTTTTTTCTCGGCGCTTCTTTATTTTATACGAATATTTTATTTGCTGGCACAGCTGGAGTCGGTGTGAAGGAACAAAATGCCGCATCAATGTACACGTACAGTCATAACTCGTTGATGGTGAAGATTGAAGACACTTCTTCTTCTTCATACTCGCGCAGCTTCTTCAACTTCTTCTTATTTTTAAATTTCAATTTTCATCATTCAAATTTTAGTGGTTGTTCTCATTCGAGGCCTCACTGTGTTTTATTTTCGGAGGCTGGATTATTAGCCTCGATTTGATTTCGTTGCATATTTGTGCGTAGAAGCCGCTCGAATTGTGCATCGTAGATGAACGTTCTGAGACAAAAGCACAGTCGGACAGCTGCGGCAGTGAGCGGCGTCTTGTGACGTCTGCTGTCTCTGTGACGCGCCACTATTCCTTACATACAGCTGTCCACTCGTTTGACGTAAGAGCACACAGGTGTTGACTGTCTTTGCTTGCAATTCTCCAACTCATTTCCAATTGATTTAACTTTCATCTTTTGCCCCACAAACCGGCAGATTACATCTATGCAACAGTTGCATAAACATGTCCGCCTCAACAGACTTATTTCTAATCTCATCTTCAAAGCAACAACCACAAGTTGTATTTGCATCTAATTGGCCTTTTGTGTGCAAATACTTTGTAGAAATTTGCATTTCTCTCGGTGCGATCGTGCGAAATGATCTCAATCTATGCGCACACACAATCGACCAATGAGCCGAACATGCAACAATGCATTGTCTGTGGAATTATCCTTGCACTCTAGTTTTCAGCGTCTAATTGAGTTTGCCAGCTCAGTGTTTTGCTCATTTGGAAGCGATTTTCATTTTCATATTTTCCCAAAATGCATTTTGCCTTTGTCGGTATTGCCAGCTTTTGTTGGCCCAACAACAATTAGATTTATTTCCTCACATAATGTGAAGCATGTTGTGTCTCTGTTTATGAGTGTTTGTGTGTGTCTGTGTGTGTTGCATATTTCCCAGTCAATTCACCTTTCAACATATTTCTGTATGCCTCGAAAAATTGCCCACTCATCATTGATCCTCCTTCATGGCTGCTTAGGCTCGATTGCATTGCAATCGTATGCTGAATAATTTATGATCGTTTGGTTGACATAAGTGCAAGTAATGTTCAGTTAGATATGTAAATGCAAAGATTAGCCTTTTTATGGGAGTTTGTGTTTGTGTTTGTATTTGAGATCGCTTCTTACACAATCACAATCGAGATTAATAGTTCATGCAATTGGCCCATTGTGAACTAATGGAGCTTAAGCATCTTTTGAAGACACTTGAATCGGTGCTCTATGATCGAAGGGAACTTTGAACTTTGCCGCAACTGTTGGGACCACCCACTAATGGTTCAGTATCAAGGTGAGGTAGGTAGGTAGAAAAGAGACGGCTTATTGAGAAATCACACTAGTTGAAGTCTTTTCAACTGCCAACAGATTCAGTTGGAGCTTCTTCTTCTTCTTCTTCTTAGCATGACAGCCCTGGATGAGCCACTGCTCATTGAGAAATCACACTAGTTGAAGTCTCATCACCTGCCAATACATTCAGTAGGAGCTTGTGATGAGGGTTCTTCTTCTTCTTCTTATCATGACAGTCCTGGATGAGCCCCTGCTTCCGCAACTATCTTCCTCCAGATTTCTGGATCCACTGCTAAGCGCCACCAGTTTTGCTCGTTCATCTCTTTTAGGTCATCGATGACTGTATCTACCCATCTTTTCTTTGGTCTGTCCTTAGTTCGCTTCCCATATGGTTGCTTCTTGAAAACTCGTTTTGGAGCTCTTTGTCCTGGCATTCTTTCTAAGTGTCCAAGCCAGCGTATTCGTTGGGCTTTTATGTATTTTATGAGGTTTGGCCCCTAATGAGGTGTTCCAGCTCAGAGTTGTATCTAATACGATATGCGGCATCTTTCAACCTGATTGAACCATATATATTTTTCTGATGAAGGTTAGTAGACTACAAATAGTTCTATAATCTATATTGTCAAAGTTGTAAAGAACTAACCAGGTGAGTCTGGGCTCTCTGAAGGAGTGCAGGACAGGTAAAAAGAGTGTAAGATCCCCTTCCTTATGCGTTTATACTTTTCCTTATCCATGTATCATCTGCAGAAATCATCCAAAAATAGCCTCAACCTTGTAGCTTGGAAACTATTAAACCTAATTGGGTCCTAATTGCAACAAAAAACCATTTACTAATTGAAGTCTTATCACCTGCCAGTAGATCCATTTGGAGCTCCTAATGAAGCCTACTTACAAATAGTAGATAAGATAGCCAAAGTTTTAAAAGCAGAACTCACCCAAGTGAGTTCAAAGTAGATTAGATCCCCTTCTTTAAGCGTTTACGGTTTAATCCGAAGAAATCCGTAGAAATCATCCAAAAATAGCCTCAACCTTGTAGCTTGGAGAATATTAAACCTAATTGGGCCGTTAGCTATAAAAAACCATTTACTAGTTGAAGTCTTATCATCTGCCAATAGTTCCAGTTGGAGCTTCTGATGAAGCTGACTTATAGTCTACAAATAGTCCTAAAAGCAAGATGGCCAAAGTTATAAAAGCAGAACTCACCCAGGTGAGTCTAGGCTCTCTTAAAATGTGCAGGACAAATTCAAAGAAGATTAGATCCCCTTCTTTATGCGTTTATGGTCTTTCTCATCCATGTATCGCCTGCAGAAATCATCCGAAAATACACCCAACCTTGTAGCTTGAAGAATATTAAACCTAATTGGGTCCTAATTGCAATACAAACCCATTCACTATTCTCTATTTGTTCTATTTGTAACTCTGCCAAATCCTACCAACATCAACTGGTTTTCAAAGGTCGCACAAATCCATGATCCAAATCTCCACTACGTATTTCTCTATTCCATACTTCTTTAATTTCCCCAAAGCGCATCAAAAACTAACCAACTCTTTCCCTTCTTCTCTATTTCCAGGCCAGGGACGCGTCAATCAACTCGGTGGCGTTTTCATCAACGGCCGTCCGCTGCCCAATCACATACGCCGTCAGATTGTCGAAATGGCCGCCGCCGGCGTGCGACCCTGTGTCATATCGCGTCAGTTGCGCGTCTCTCATGGATGCGTTTCGAAGATCCTCAATCGCTTTCAGGAGACCGGCTCCATACGCCCCGGCGTCATTGGCGGCAGCAAGCCGCGCGTTGCCACGCCCGACATTGAGTCCAAAATCGAAGAGATGAAGCAATCGAATCCGGGCATTTTCAGCTGGGAGATACGTGCCAAACTCATTGAGGCCGGCATCTGCGACAAGAACTCGGCGCCCTCGGTTAGCTCCATTAGTCGCTTGTTGCGCGGCGGCACGCGCGCCGATGGCGGCCCCAACGGTCATTCAATTGATGGCATATTGGGCAGTATGTCCGCCGCTTCGGGCGACGACAGCGAAGACGAGCTGGAGCCGGGCGTGCAGCTGAAGCGCAAACAGCGCCGCTCGCGCACCACCTTCTCGAACGATCAGATCGATGCGCTGGAGCGCATCTTTGCACGCACCCAGTATCCCGATGTGTACACACGCGAGGAGCTCGCCCAGAGCACCGGCCTGACCGAGGCACGTGTGCAGGTGTGGTTTTCGAATAGGCGCGCACGCCTGCGCAAACAGCTCAACACGCAGCAGGTGCCCAGCTTTGGCAGCGCCTCGAGCGGTTTTGCCGCTGCCTCGCAGTATCATGCGTCCGCTGCGCACGCGGCCATGAGCAGCTCGGCGCTCTCGCACACACACCACAACATGGGATTGTACGGCGCCACGGCAGCCAGTCAGGCGTGGAACTCGATTGGTGTGCCGCAAACTGCTACAGCCAACTGCTTCGAGCAAAATCAGACCTTTGGCCATTCGAGCGGCTCGGTGGCGTCCATGTCGCCATCGAGCACCAGCAGCAGCATTGCCTCACTGAGTCCCGTGCATGGTCAGTCGAATGCTGGCGCCAATGCCAACACGAGCGCCAACAGTAGCCACTTTAACAACACAACAACAGCTTACGGCATGGCATCAACGTCAACATCGACGGCCAACAGCAGCCTGTCCACCACCACGAGTCCGAGCACAGCTGCGGGCGCCTATACGACAGCGGCATATGGCATGAATGCGGGCGGCAGCTTTGCAGCCACTTCGGCCGAGCAGCTGCGCTCGCAGTTTGCCTCGGCGGCCGCTTCTGGCTCACATCACGCCCCGGTGTCATCGTGGGATGCGTACAACTTTCCCGGTTCTTTCTTTCCCAGCGGCGGCAATCACATGAGCGGCTATCATCATCAGAGTGTTGGCGAACACAAGTCGGCCTCTGCAGCATATCCGTATTTTGGATTTTAGCATTAATCGAAAACAATTTTGAAACTTGTAAATATATGCAAATTGTCAACATTTGCATTATCCGGTGAATATTGATGGACAGTGTATTGAAAATTGTTTGTGAAAACGTCTTAATTGCATAGAGATCAAGACTGAAGTTGTGCGAATTCATAGGATATATTTTCGATATGTATGTAAATTGATTAACGTGTATTGATTAAGGAAATTAGTATAAGATTTTAGGATAAGTAAAATTTGTTTAAATTGTAGAGTATTTTTTAATATTAACCAAAATTTTCAATAAAACTTGAACAATCAAAAACCTAAGGCTTTAGTCTGTTTTTCAAGATGGTTATGACATAATTTTGATTGGATCTCGGATTGGATTAAGTGAGGAGACTTAACAACTATACAACACTGAAATATTGGATCATTGTTTGCTGCTGAACTGAAGTGATCCTCCTTGGCTGAATTGCTACTTGAATCATGGTTTCCACTAATCTGTTATACGCAACATTGGGATAACAAACAAAATTTGTTCTTTTTTTGCTCTTCAATGAGTAAAAAAACGAGAATATCCTAATTCAGAGCTTTCGGAAAATTGGAACGTTTAAAAAACTGCTTAAAGGGATCGTCTATACGCCGCAGTGAATGAACTTTGTATTCCTGCAAAAATCATGACATTTTGTAGAGCAATACATGCAGCATCCTCGACGTTGCAAGTGACCTCTCTGACCCAATCGATTCCGTTCGAGGTTTCAGGTTTCAGGTTCAGATTCAACGTGAAGAGCGTCCGGTGGACATCGTGTAATGGGTTTTGTAATTAATACGTTTTGCGCACAGCTAACTTCTTGTTTGAAGTAAGAAGACTCAAGTTAATAAGTTTTCATAGATTGTGTGTTTTACAATTCAATCAGAAGTTTAACCCATTCGAGACCGATTTCCGAGGCTATAAGACGGTAATGTGCAATTACCAGTTATTCTGAGTAAACAAGTCGTCGAAATAAAATTTGTCTGGAACTAATGAAATCTGTAAAGTACGGGAAAACAAAATGTGGCATTGGTTTTACTGTGTACAATACAAAGAAAAAAAATTTCACTCCTGGGGAGCGTGTTCGAAAAAAATCATCGTCTCGAATGGGTTAAAACTGCTTACAAAATAATTGAACAGATCGAAACTGCTTGGTCGGGAGGGCTGTGGTGGTTGTAAACCTAAAGCGTTGGTTGCCAGACTATTGCAGTGTCTTTTAAGCTGAGGTCATAGCAATCTGTGTAGCCTCTGGCTGCCTCGCAAGACATATCCTGATACTATCGGACAGCCAATCGGCCAATTGGCTTAGGGCTCTGGATGCGTTCATAATAACACCAAATACTGTCTTCAGCTGCAGAAAATCTCTCAATCAGACTGCCAAACAGCTTCAATTTTGCCTACGCTGGGTCCCGGGACATATGATCATTCCAGGGAACTGTAGGGCAGACAAGCTCTCACGGCATGGTACAACTGAGTAGTTATGTCTATACATTACAGCGCTTGGTGTCCCTCTCCTAACCTAAAAGCTTCGTACCCATACGAGCTCTACACATGACGGTAGTTTAAGATGGGAACACAGGCCAACACGCCCGAGTTGACCGACGTTTTAGAGAACTTCTCTCCCTAAACTGAGCCCAAATCAGAATCATGATCGGTGTTCTAACGGGTCACTGCTTAATTGGCAACCACGCAAGAAGGTCGGCGCTGTTTTCAAACGGCTTCTGTTCCAGCTGCATGGACGAGGAAGAGGAAGAAATCATACCTCCCCTACTATGTATCTTCTTGCCTGTCTTGCTTTATCCAGAAGAAGGATGACCTTATTAGGCAACTTTTCCTTCGATAGTCTAGGGGACCTAACTGATCAGACCATTCGGTGTCTACTAAGCTTCGTAAGAAAGTGGAAGCGATCCAACACTACCTGTGCCACTACCCGGGTCTGCATGAATGCCGTCTCCACACCCTGGGGTCGAGATTCCTGGCAAACTTGGCTTGCATGGCAAAATGAAATTAAAATTTCGGATCTACTCATCTTCATTAAGAGGTCGCACTAGCTTGCCCCGGCCTGAGAGCCATTGGTTAGCTCCAGAACTTTCCAAGAAGGGATTCACAATGGGCCATTTTGGCCTTCGAGTGGAAGTCGGGCCTCTTGGTTACGCACACCCTTCCCTACTTAAGCTAACCTAAGCTTCGTAAGAAGCTCCAATTGGTTGAATGAGAGAGCGGTTTTTGCTTGACCCCATGTGGTATCACATTGGGCCTCTATGGCCTAAGTGTGCTCCTCTTGGAACAGCCACACCTACATATTTACCTACAAAATCATTTGAAATAGTTTTAAACAATTTTTAAAAACTCTATTTTGCATTTCACACACTTTTTTAATCAAATTTTCAATAGTTTTATTAAAAAATACATGACTAAATAGTTCTAGAAACTTCAAAATTGAGTTAATCTTTCCAGAAAATCTCTGAAAATGAAATGTGTTTTTAAACAGTGAATTGTGGAGGCTCTGGTGAATATTAGAGGCCCAAATAAAATTTGATTTGCATCCCAACTTAAAACTTAGTCCGAAACGACTCGTAATTGTGGTTCTAGTCAACCCAAGTCCAATCGTTCTAGAAGTATTCATTCTTTGCTGGAGTATTTTCTGATTCTGTAGTATCTACCATGATTCCAGAGTTTCCAAAAATGTCCCAAAGTCAAACGCATTAACGATTAATCCTGTTGCAAAGACCACCATCAACGTCATCAGCACACACCGACAAAACATAATCCCTAATATTGACAGATTATGGCTCCACCCGTCAATATTATGGATCACCTTAATAACAGAACAATAGATTACATGGCATATCTCTGCCAATAGTTGCCGCGTGATGTCCTCCTCTCTCAGACATTCGCATAGTGCAGGTCCGACCAGAAACGTACCGCATTGAACAATAAAAAACAATTGTCAATTGTTTGCGACACGTACAGAACCGAATATGGAAGCCTTCACTGCATCGACAATCGCAATGGGCATCGACGACATGACATGGCCCTCAACTTTTCAAATGAGAATCAAGAAACTGCCAAACCTGTTAATACGAAAATAATCTTAGCAAAATGAAAAATAATTGTAAGGTTTTTCATTTTATAAAAAAAAGACTACTCACACACACATCCACAGAAATCACAAGTTAAATAGCCCAAATGAGGATGTGCACAAAAACAATGCAAGCGACCACCAACGTTAGTGCTTTGATCTTTGCCGCCTCGAGTAACTGTGTGGGAGACGAAACGTTGTGGTATCTCGTAGAGTGCGCGGAAGAGACAAACGAATGCCACACAACAAGGATGACACTTCATTGACAACAAAAAACCAATAACAACAACCAACACACGGCAAGTGGAAAGGAGGAGGAACACAGTTGACCTGACACTCATGAGGCGCTCGCTTAGTTAACGATCCTCATGAGTTACAGAAATTTGTATCTATTTAAAAAATTGTGTGTATTTTTTCAATGTTTTACAAAAGTGTTAATAGAAATCAGTAGTAGTGGCCTAAGGAATTTAATGAGGAATACAGTGCAGGCAATAGAAACTAACTTTAAAGTTGATCATTTTAGTACACTGACACAATCTTTTGTAATTATGGAAGGAAACAAAATTAATTACATATAATTTAAGTTAAATTACAAAATTTAATGAATTGATTCAGGTTTTTACTACTTAAAAATTAATAATTAGTTTCGCTAAGTTTAAATAATGAAAAAACAAATCTATCCCGATCTGTCCATCTGGATACAAATCTCGCACATGTGTACTTAGAAGCATCCACTGAGTGGTGACCTTCACAACAAATACCCTCCTACCTACCTTCGCACCTTTCTCTCTCAAGGTAAAGAAAAGTAAGGTCCCTAGATTAGACCCTGTAAGAAACTTGCTTGGATGTGACATGGGGTACTTCGGGTTAATCTCCTCCAAATTTATATTTCTCTAAGCGATCAATCCACCTAGAACCAATGCAAAGCTCACACATATGCAGAGATATCTTCTGAGTATTGGTCTTAAAAAACACAAAACCCACCCTGTCATACCTTCCTCTCCCTAAGTAAGGTCTTCTCTCCCAAGGATATGTAAGACAAGGTCTCTAGATCAGCCACTGTAAGAGACCTGCTTGGACATGACATAAGTTACCTCGGGGTAATCTCCTCTAATTTTCTATTTTATCCATCTAGAACTAATACGAAGCTCACTCAGAGGTATCCTTTGAATATTGGTCTTCACAAAAACAAAACCACTCCTTTATACTCTCCTCTCCCAATGAAAGGTAAGACAAGGTCTCTAGATTAGCTACTGTAACAGACCAGTTTAGAGATGACATAAGTGACCTTCTCTCGGGGTAACATCTTCTAATTTTATATCCTCCTGCTCCTATCTTTTCATCAAGAATCAATACGATACTCACCAATGTACAGATAGCAGGTGAAATTCACCAAAAAAAACACTCCTGCCTACCTTGTTAGCCTCCGCTCCTAAGGTAAGGTCTGCTCTCCTAAGGAAAGGTAAGACAAGGTCTCACTGAGTTAGGTCGGGGTAATCTCTTCTAAGAGGTATCTTCTGAGCATTGGTCTTCTCAAAAACGAAACCACTCCTTCATACTCTTCTCTCCTAAGGATAGGTAAGACATGGTCTCTAGTTCAGGCAATGCTTGGACATCACATAAGTTACCTCGGGGTAATGTCCTTCAAATTTCTATTTATTCCTCCTCTCCTAAGGTAAGGTAAGACAAGGTTCCTAGATCAGCTAATGTACGAGACCCACTTGGCATGACATAAGTGACCTTCCGTCAAGGCAACCTCCCTCCAATTTTCTGTCTCCCTGCTTTCATCTTTTCATCTAGAATCAATACGATGCTCATGAATGTACAAAGGTGGTCTTCACCCAAAAACAAAACACTTCTGCCTACCCTTTTACCCTCCTCCAAGGTAAGGTAAGAATCTTAGATTGGGTTGAGTAAGACTAGTAAGCTAGTGTCTTAGCAAGTACACTCGTAGGCCTTAAAAACCCCATTGTCATGGCCGAAGAGAATGTGGGCCTCCGTTATTCTGTGTTTGGTGTTGTCTGAAACCGATCTGAGCGTGGAACGAATCTGGCAATGTCGTTCACTGGTGTGGCACAAACCATGCCCAAATCTCCTAGCATTCTGCCCCCAAGAAAGCGGTGGCGCATGCTGTGAAACGTTGGACCTTAGATCAGCCAGTTTAAGAGACCTGCTACGACTCACAAACGAATCAAACTGTCCTGGCGTAGACACACTTCTACTTTTTCTGTGGCATCACAATGAGTCCACCCCTGGTCTAAATGTGTCTTGCGGCAAGGTCCCTTGCCCAGACAAATACTCACTTTAACCTAATGCCAAACATTTTTATATTTTTTTCAAACTTTTTCCAGTGCACATAGAGGATACGGACAGCAACGCGATGCCACTGCGCTGGGCTCAATTATGTCGTCACAGCGGGTGTCACACTTACCACCTATGACGATCACTTTGAAGATCGCTGCGTCCAACTACCTAACACCAGCAAAAACAACAAATACAACAACAGCGCCAGCATCGATACCAACACTGCTGATATCAGTAGGAAAAAATAGTCCTCCAAGTGCACAACTACACGTATCTGACTCTGCTCGAACCGATGGCGCACTCACTGAGCGCCCAAATGAAATCGTCAATTAGTTATCCACAGTGTGGACAGGTCCTTTGCATGCTCATGCGGCGTGGGATAATGCCATGTCAACTGTGACAATTCGCCATTGTAATTGATCGTGCAGCAGTGTCTGCTGCTATGCCCTTGTTGTTGTTGTATTACATCCTTAGCAGTTGACACATGCACATGCACAACTTATCTTCCGTCTTCCTGTGTCGTTGTATGCGGTCGATCCTCAAGTCGTATACATGCCCACTTTTTTGTTGTCTGTCTGTTTGTCTGCCGGTCGGCAATGTTACAAGTTGTCGCCGTGCACCGCACAGTAGCAGCCGGTTGTCGGTTGTCAGCATTTGTCAGTGAGGCCACCAACTTTGCTTTTGCTATTTTTATAGAAATTTAATTTATGTGGCAGTGCACAATTGCTTTGTGTGGAGCGTTTTCTGCAAAGTGATTTATGCATTTTTGATACCAAAATTTTCGTATCTTTTTGTATGACTTGAAAGAGGTTTACACTTGCTGCGTTTGCGTGTGGTATGAGCGAGTGATATTTGTAGCCAAGAACTCAGGTTATTCCAGTAGCTGTGACTGTTTGATGTGATTGATTGATTGATGCCCAGATAAAGTAGTATGCGAAGTTCGTTTAAAGATTGATGGGTGTGCACAATGTTAGTGAGAAAAGTATAGTTTGGAGGTAACAATTGAGGATCTTTAAAGTAAGGAAAGCTTCAAGGATGCGGTCTAAGTTTTAAACGTGAGTATGAAAATTCATTATTTCCAGCTATAGGAAGATTGTAATAGGTCAAAATTTAGAGAAATAAAGGAAAAATGCTAAAAATTGGTAGAAACTTTGCCAAGTAAGTAAGTAAAGTTATGTTAATACTGAAACTTTCTTCAACTGTCAAAATTTTTCATATTTAAAATAATCTCTCAAAAAGTCCCAATTTCTTGCCTAAACTTCTAAAATCCTAAATTCAAAAAATAAATTACCTAAATTCATATATAAAATAATCTATTAAAAAACTATAAAAAATAATTTCAAAAATCTATTTCAAAAAAACAGTCATAAAGTCAATAATTTATCCCCAGTTACGCGTGGCCTATTAACAAATTTCAGCAATCACCAACAACAACAACTAAAAGTCAAAATTTTCATGCCTATAAAACGTCACAAAAAGCAACAACAACAAACCAATATTTTCATATAAAAACCGTACCTAAGAAGGCCTCTTCTCTGTGTACAATTTCCTACCTTTCTTTTATGTGTGTGTGTGTTTGTGTGTCTGGCACATGTTCGTCACATGTGCCCGTCGCAATTTAACGCTCTAAATTTGCGTTACGTAATGGAATTTAAAGCGTTCCTTATCAGATTGGTCGTGTTATTTTATCAACGCTTCATTTTCAGCGGCAACGCGGCGCACGGCACAATGGCCCAGAACACGTTGTTGTTGTTGTGTTCGTCCCTCAATGTTTGCTTCTTCAATTTGATTCGTAAATTCTACCATTTTATAGCGTTGGGAGTTAATGCCAAATGAACGACTAATTCACAGCTCAGTTGATGTCTGCTGCACGAATGACGCTCAATAAAAGTGGGCGAATAATTTATGAAAAGAATTAAAAAAAAATTTGTGAGCGCTGATGGCAAATAGAGACAAAATTTAAGAGAGAAAATTTTATAGGGGTATTCACAATTTGAATATTAAAAACTCGTTAATTGGTTATTCAGGAAAGTTGTTAACTTTGAGTAGACTTTTCTTTATAGTTTCGGTAGTCTCGTAAAACCAAAGTTGTGATAGATAAGGAAGAACAAAAACCCGAATCCTGTTTAGAAAATTAATTAGAAAAGTAAAAAACAATACAAATATAAATTATAAAATAAAATAAAGTAAAATAAAATAAAATAAAATAAAATAAAATAAAATAAAATAAAATAAAATTAAATAAAATTAAATAAAATTAAATAAAATAAAATAAAATAAAATAAAATAAAATAAAATAAAATAAAATAAAATAAAATAAAATAAAATAAAATAAAATAAAATAAAATAAAATAAAATAGAATAAAATAAAATAAAATAAAATAAAATAAAATAAAATAAAATAAAATAAAATAAAATAAAATGAAATAAAATAAAATAAAATAAAACAAAATAAAATAAAATAAAATAAAATAAAATAAAATAAAATAAAATAAAATAAAATAAAATAAAATAAAATAAAATAAAATAAAATAAAATAGAATAGAATAAAATAGAATAAAATAAAATAAAATAAAATAAAATAAGTCAAATCATATCAAATTTAATCAAATCAAATCAAATCAAATAAATTAAAATTTAGAAAAAAGACATTTTGACCAACTTTTACTTGTTACTTGTTACTTTGTGATTGGATATATTCTTTTACAAAAACAAAATACACAAATTATAGAAGTGGATTCTTCATAGCATTTTAGATGTAAAGTTGCTCTGATAGGAATTTGTCACAACAACGGCGTTCAAAAACATTGCGAACTTTCAAAAATTGTTACGATAACAAATTTATTTATTTATTAATTTAGCTTAGATTAGCCAATTAATACAATAAAAATTGTTATAGGTTAAGTTGAGCACATTTTAATTTGAAACTGAAAAATCGATCTCAACATTTTTGGAGATTATATTGAACTCACATAAGGCACTGGAGATATGTGCATTTCGCGCATACAGAGCCCTAAAAACACCCACATGGAAGAGCTCTGAGCAACGAAGAGATCTAGCTGGTATATTCAGAAAAATCCTCTCGAGAAGTGTGGGACAGTCACCCACACCTAGAATGCTATGAACAGTGAGCTTCGCTAGAGTATAGTGAAATATATAAATAACCAAATACCAGCATCCACTATCACTGTTAGGCCCTGAATAACCTGGGCGCCAGAATCTACGAAGAAGGCTCCAATATAGAATGCGGGGCAGCAGCAGGAATCTTCGCCAAACATCCATCTATCCGGTTTCCAAATATCTCAAGCGTCTTCCAAGTGGAAGTGCTTGATACACATCCCACAAACGCCACATTACCATTCTCTCCGATAGGAATTTCACAGGACTGAATTCATCGGTTTTATCGTCAAAACTAGTGCTCTCAAACAAGGGCCGCCAGAATGTGACAAGACTGACCGCAGTCATCACTGGCCACTGGCCACTGGCCCATTAGAAAACACGCGAAAAAAATGGAAATCCTTTCAATACCAGCAGCTACAGCTGCAAAAATCCAAACATGAAGGAAACCGTCCATAGCTTTCTCTGTGCCTATTCGCCTTCATCAAGAAGGAGATGGAAAGTGCTGGCCCAGCCAACATTTCAGAACTTCGAGGCGAAAGTGAAGTGTTCCATAAACTCGCTACTGGCCTTTATTAACCTCTTGGACTGGATATAGAATAGTCTAAAAGACAGACAGATCTACGTGGGTGGTCCGATGAGTACTTAGCCTAAAAAAAAGAAAAACGAAAATTTTGGAAAAGTTGTGATTTATTTCTCAACTTAGTCTCCTTTCAACTCGAGACACTTGACCCAGTGATGCTCCAACTTCTTTAACCCGTCTGAAAAATACGTTTTCTGGAGGCCTCCGTGGCGGCGATAACCTCCTCATTCGACTCAAATTTCTGCCCGGCGAGTGACTTTTTCAAGTTTGGAAACAAAAAGAAGTCACACGGGGCCAAATCTGGAGAATACGGTGGATGGGGCAGCTGTTCGTAGACTAATGCGACCAATTTGGCGAATCACCGACCGATATTGCTCTTTTTCCATTTTTCTAAAATCCGCGGACACGCTCGTTTCCACACGCGGTCAAAACAAAACTACAAATCCAATATGGCTGAAATTTTGACAGTAGCCGTCTACGAGGATGTACTACACGATAGTAAAATTCTCTTACGATAGTTGCACTATTGGGCGGTGGGGCTAAGTACTTATCGGACTGCCTATGTAAACCTAGAAAATTCTGTCATCATCATCTCAAACCATAATAGTTCTACAAATCTTCCGTTTCTCAACAATTTTCTACCTACGAAATCATTTCAAACGGCATCACGTCGACTTCAATAAGATCACAGCCGATGGCAATGCTCGAAAGCACCGACTGTCGTCAACGTACACCAACAATTGCCCACTCCTGCACGTGCAATTATTGTTGCAGTACGACCGAATGCAGCGGCGGCGCATCAACTGCAGTCGGCGATCGATGTTCGGCGTTCAGGCAGTGATCAGCGATCAGCGATCAGGCCGAGGTGCTGATCCTAAGAGAGCGGAAAAATAAAAATTATTCGTTTTCTTTTATTGTATTATTTACTGTAAATACGTGTATAAATGGAGTAAGAAACCACCAAAAGATTGGCGTGATTGCCGCGCGCGGCGGCCGCTATGAATATCATATCGTATTATGCTCGTATTACGATATGATGAAATTGCTTGATCAGGGATCACAAATTGATTGTTATTTTGCAAACTGCACACGTAGCCATCAAACGCGGTGTTGGTGCTGTGCTGCGCTGCGCTGTGGTGGCTGCGCATGCGCGCCTCACAAACGTAGAAAATGTTTCGGGCAGCTGGTTGAACGAACGTAAAGACGGATTGGAACGGTCGTTGGACAGATGACTCGAGTCTGACGGACTGGCGGGCTGGATGGCCGCGGTAGGCGAATGAGTGATCGCAGAGTTCAATGGTTGCTGGCCACGCTTCGTTCTCTGCAATTCTTATAGCGCGCGAAGATTCTTTGATCATTTTACGGTTGTTTGAAATGCTGGTTGTCATTATTGTTGTTGTTGCTGCCGTTGCAGTGGAATCTCCATTGTCGGCGCACTCGAATGCCGCAGCAGCAGCATTGCATACATTTTACGCTCAGACTGTAATCAAATGAAATTTTCGTCAGCCGCTTTTCCAGCCGTTTTGCTTTTCCACTTTGCCGACATAAATACTTAGTAGCACTTGCCGCCAGTGCGATATGGCTTTGCATGGCCGCAGCGATGACTCACTTGTGGCCAATGCGCAATGCAGCTTAAAGCTTGATCGGCACTTGGCATTCGGATAACGGCTGCGCATGCGCAATGCCGAGGCGCTTTTGTTTTCAAACACACACACACACACAATGACTCTTGTGCCCTCTTTTTCCCTACTTTGTGCAACGCTTTTCAAATGCTCGCAATTTGCATTGTTTCTTGGCTTTTTCTCAGCCGCACTTTTCGCCATATTTTTTTTCTTTTGGCTTTTGACTTCTTTGATTTGCGCTTACGGTCGTCGCTTTGTTGTTGGCTCGTTTGATGTTTGCCGATTGCGGCACAATTGCCGTCGCTGACATTGTAATTTTATTTTATTTCAATTTTAATTTGGTTTTACCCATTTTTGTTGCATTGTTTGTTTGGAATTTGGTGTGATTGTGCAATTTGTATGATTAATATGGTAAATTGTTGTTGTCATTGTGAAGTGGGGGGGAGGGAGTTGAAGACATTTTTTTGGTATAGTTAAATGCAGAAGTATTTAAAATTAGTTTTTTATTATTTTTTTATTAGGTAATATTTATTTATTTTTTATTATTTTGTATTTTTATTTTTTAAATCTTTTTATTTATAATTAATTTATAATTCAGATACAGCGAATTTTATCACATGCGAAAATAGTTCAATTCGAAAGGACGAATTGACAGCGCAAAGCTTTTCTTAACTCTTGATGAATGAATACCAAAGAATGAATGATACCCAAAGAAAAATATTTTTTAATTAATTACACTGCACAACACAAAAAAATAACAAGGTTCTGACAACGGATTCTGGAAGAAGGGACCAAAAAAAATAAACGTGTATCGGCGTTTTGAAAGTTTACGTCTGCATTTTTTTTAGGGGGGGTCAAAATGTTTCCATTTTCGCGCATTCTTATGGTGAATCGGCATACGAAAACCATGTAACATCACATTTTATGTATATGATATGTTCAGCAATTTGGTGTAAAAAACTACGAGGAATATTTTTGTGGAGCATTTTAACCCTGTAGCTCCTATTTTTATGGGTCAATTTGACCCTTTTTTCTGAAATGCCAAAAATGTCCTGTAAAACAGGACTTTTGAAGAACAAAATGTATCACAAAAATATTCGCCATCAATTTCTACTATAGGTTTTTGAATACATCAAAGCTCAGAAATTAACTTGAACGCCTCAATTAAGACAAAACTTAAAATGTGTTTAAGTGTTTATTTCGTACTTAATCAAAATTGCTACTAATACCCAAAGAAATATATTTTCCAATTAATTCAAATTTTAATTTTAATTTACTTTTTAATAGCTTAAATGATGTATTGATCTGTGTCGAATAATACCCAAAGGAATAAAGTCACAAACAAAAATAACTATGAAAATGTTTTTGAAGCATTTTTGAACCCAATTTCTGAGATGATTTGGGCCATTTCTGACACGTTGTGAAACTTTGTATCCAATTTTTTTCAAACCATATTTTACAAAACGGTTAACTACACAACTCAAGTAATGTACATTAGACATGACTCAGTGTTGCATGAAGATTCTTAATAATGGGTTCTCGATACACCGAACCTCTTTGGTAAATTTTGTTCAGTTTACTTCCTTAATCTCTGTTAGATTTGTGAGAAAGTGTAAACCCAAATGTTTGAGTCACCGGACACCCACACAAATTAAGTTTTGGAATTTCCCATCACTTTTGTGAATTTCGATTTCGATGAGAAGATATTTAACATTTTTTGTGTAACCTCATTAAAAAGGGATTTTGGAATTTAAAAAAGTGGTGCATCATGAACGAATCATGTCTGATGCATGTCTGATAAGGCTAAATTGCTACGGAAAAATATGATTGCAAAAATATGAGCTCAGAAGTTGTACGCAACTCCCACCCACTAAAAATAAGTCCTCTGTGTGCTACTCTTTCTACGTGCGATCTCTTGACAAAGGAGAGTAGATCCTAGAATTCAACTTACGCCGCTTTAGCCAGGTTCGTCAGGAATCTTGACCAGAGCCGGGCAGTAGAAGAGGAAGTGCTGTATCCTTTCTACCTTTTCTTCGTATCCACAACTTCTTCAGATATCACCAGATGAGAGATGTCATTTGATGAGCCAACAGTGCAGTGTTCGGTGTTTGCTTCAATGAGCTGTAAAATGGGATTCGACATAGGGTTAATACAAATCGTCTTATTTTCTTAAATGTGAGTTAAGTGCCCGGGCACAGGGATATCTGAGGCAACTGCAGGTGCGCTGCTCGTCCTTCCCCCTAGTGGAGGTTCCACTTGCATCAGTGAAATTGATGCTCAAACAATTTCATCAAAAGAACCCTACGATTTGTGGTCTGAGGAACAGACTTGCAATATCTCCCGACTAATTTGGCCCGCGTACAATATGAACTATCAATATATAACTATCACGAATCACGGTCGGGTAGACATGAGGAAAGACTGAGACTGCAATCCAACGACTTCTGTCAAGGGTTCGGCTCCTAGAAGGCGGAGGAGATCGTTCTCCACCTGTTGTATCAATGTCTCTCATTAGCCACAAGAAAATATAAGCTTCTCGGCTCAGCTTTCTTCATTAATCTAACCGAATTGTCGTCTTTGAATATCAGGGAGTCAGGTTCATAATGGAATCCTTTTGGTCCCCAGTGCTGCAAGGGGAAGTCGACCCATCCATTGTGGTATCACAATGAGCCATAATTTGTGCTTATGTGAGCTTTTCACGCAGAAGGCTGCCCCTGCAACTTAATCTAACCTAATGGTGTTTAGTGCCCGACAAATGCCACAATCGGCCCAAAAATCATATTATTTCTGAACAACTTGTGGAAATGTAGCTACGTATTTACGATCACCGCAGGTAATCTCTCCTGCAGTTCCACTTGAACGTTGGTTTGCTTCAAAAGTCTACATTATGCCAGAACTTGTTGCTTGATAGTTCGTTTCGATTTTCCACATAAGAATTTATAAACTTGACTATACAAATACAACATCGACAACATTACAACTCTCATTGAACCAAATCGTATTGTCACATTTCACCCTTTTTTATGCCGCAAAATATGCTATGAATAAAATAAATCAATACTGAGACAATAACAAAGTTCAGCACTGAGCATGTCGAGTGCAAAAGCGAACTGAGCAAAGTCAATTTGAGTTCTGTCAATTAAGGACAAATACACAGAAAAACATGGCGACTGGCAGCGAGTACATGTGAACCAGTACGAAAATAGATTTCCACGATTGATGCCAACCCAATGCGAGCACTCGCCCCACACAAACTATGGAATATTTAAATGCATTTCCGAAGGGCCACATTTCCATTTATCGCTGCGCGCCATTCGGCACAGAAGCGTGTGGAAAAATCACAGCCAGACAAAAGCCGACCGAGCGGCAAGGCCCAAAGTCGAACGACGGCAATGATGGGCGACAAGTTGGAATGCTCGGCGGCGAAAACGAAAACGAAACGTCAGCGAGTGTGCCAGTGGAAATGCGCAGCTGAGGTTGTGACGACTCGAAAGTGCCGCTGTTGCTCGCAGCCTGTATGGATTTTTTCCCTTCGCTCATGAGTTCCTTTTTTTGGTTTTCTTTCAATTTTGATAAGCGCGTAAATTAGCGTGAAGCGTGCAAAAATCGTTGAATCGCTGACAAAGTAACAAAACGCATTGCACCGGTTCGGCTCGGCTCGACTGGGAAGGCCGACTACAAGCTGCAACGCGCCGTCGCCGTCGACACACTTTGTTGGGTTTGCTGCTTTGGGTGGTTGATCGAGTCGAGTCGGCCGCCATCGATGCTCGATTTTATTATTTCATTCTAATAATGAAAATAAAACAATTTTTTGACACTTTCTTCTGTTGTTGTTGCAATTGTTGGCTGTGTGCTGCTGTGCAGCTGCCAACCGAATGAGGCAGCAAGGGAAGCTTGTTTAAAACTGGCCGAGGTTTGGGCCGCTTAGTGCGAAGATGGATGGCTGTGCGGAAAACCACGCCAGACGCACAGACGTGCGGAAACTGCCGTCCTGACAGTGGGACTAGGACAAGGCTGTTGATGGTGGTGGCAGCGTTTCAGCGACAGGGGTTGTCACGGTTATTTTGATCTGCTCGGTGGATGTGTTTGCTTTGGGAAGTTATAAACGCTTGGTGTGGCTAAACTGCAAACTCTGTCTGTGTGTTTGTGTGTGTAAAGCATTGACTGCATATGGAAATCTTTAGAAATCCATCCGGGGGTTGTTTCTTGCTGCCATTATAAAAGTGCAAATTGTGCCAAATATGGCGGTTTACAGCATGGAAGGTAAATTTGCAATGAACGCAAAATTAAATTGAAAAAAATGAATTAAAATCAATATTGCAATTTTAAAACCATTTTGAATGAAAGAAAGATTGCTACAACCATTAATTAACTTTACTGAATCCAAAAAAAAAGCGCGTCAGCTGCTTCTTTTCTATGTTTGATGCCGATAATTGAAAATCGCAAATGCCAACAGTTTTTGTAAGATTTGGGCCTTGCAACGCAGATGTGGTCGCTTTCTTCTCAGCCAACCAATTAAGGATCTGTAGACCCGGAGCATTTTCAGACATACGAGAACATGCTCCAGTCAGAACAATCCTCATATCTTTATGCGTTTGGCTATGTCCAAGTCCCGTGTTCCTGTATAGTTTATTTATTTATTTATTTACAAATTGAAGTATAAATATAAATACTTATACTACAAATAATAAACAGCACTAGCAGCGAGGCCTTCGGCTGTTTGGTTAATTTACAAAGTGATTCAATGTGTATGTGTTAATTATTAGGTATCTTAATAATTACAATTTTACATGTGTGTGGTAAGGCCGAATTTATGGAGAAAGTTGAAGATCTTTGAGATGTTTGTTTGTGTTGGCTCTCTGAGGAGATCTGATGGTTTGGTGTTTGGGAAGGTAGTTTGCCTGTGGGATTCTAGCTGTGGGCACTCGTTTAGCAAATGAAGTAAGGTTATTGGGTTGGTTCCACAAAATTTGCAGCTTGGGGCAGGTTTGCCTTGTAAAAGATGTTGATGCGTAAGTTTAGTGTGTCCGAGTCGTAGTCTGGTGAAGATGAGGCTTTCTGGAAAGTTTGATGTTGTTGGCAGGAGCAATTTGTGGCGGCTAGGATTGAGCGCGCTATAGTGGTGTTGATAAATAAGCCATCGGGACAGTGTTTTTTTATCCAGATTGGTTTTGGCTAGTCGGAGTAAATCTTTCTTGGTGCATGTAGGAAAACATATTGTTGGAGAGATAGCCACATCTTTGGCTGCACGATCTGCCGCTTCGTTCCCTGCTATATTGCAGTGCCCCGGTATCCACATAAGCTTAATTTTATTTCGGTGCTGTATTAATTTGTCACGGATTTTAGATGTTATAGTGCAGTGGTTTGCTATATTATGAACAGCAGTAATCACAGACTTGCTATCCGAGCATACAATGTGTTTGCCTTTTAGGTGAGATACATAGTCAATGGCTTTGCTGATTGCAAGCGCTTCCGCTGTGAATATGGAGCATTCGGAGAACAATAGGCCTTGGGCAATTAAAGACGAGTCATCGTCCACTACCGCAAAAGACGTGTGGTTGGGATTTTTTGAACCATCAGTAAAGATAAATTTCCAGCCCTGAGTTTTGAGTTTGTCCTTCTCGTTCAGGAATAGTTGCTGGTATATTTGTTTACTGGTATTTTGTTTTGGGCGATTGAGTAGTGTGCTGATGAGTGAGCCATCTTGTAGCTGCCATGGTGGCCGCACGTTAGGTTTATGGAGCGTTGGTGGTGCTGAGACCTGCAGTTCTTTTGCATAATTTAGCACACGAAAAATTGTTGAAAGGCGTTTTGGCTCTCTTTTGCGTTTAATGGCCGCCATAGTGTCGTCATATAAAACTGGGTTGCTGCAGATGAATAGTTTTGGTATAAGGCGTCCTGTGAGAAATTCGAGGCGATCGGTGATTTCGGGCAGACCCGCTTCAGTGAGAATGTTCTTGATGGGCGTTGTCCGGAATGCTCTTAAGCTTCTACGAGCAGCTGTGTGGTAGGGTGCGAGTAACTGTTTTATTGAGCCCTTTGCTGCTGAATGACCATAAATAGGTAGCCCATAGTCAATTATCGATAAAATTAGTGCTTTAACTACCTTGCAGAGTGTAGATGTGTGTGTGTATGCGTTTCTTGATGAGAGATATTTGATAATATTAAGTCTAGTGTTAATTTTCTTTTTGATGTAAATACAATGTTGCTTAAAGTTAAATTGTGTGTCAAAAAATATACCTAAAATTTTTAGGGATTTGACATTGTTTATACATATGTTGTTATAAGTAAAGCTAAATTTATCACAATTTGTTTTGCGGCATATATGTAGCGTATTACATTTCTCAAATGATATGCTCGCTCCCGAATGGAGCGACCATTCAGAGATGTCGTTTAGTATGTAGGTGAATATCCTCGTCAGAGCATTTAGGTCTTTGTGTTTGGAAAAAATAAGTACATCATCAGCATAAATGCAGTGATCAACATTGTATTTGTTAATTATTTTGCTGATTTCGTCAAATGCTATGATGAAGATAATCACCGACAGAGGCGACCCTTGTGGAATGCCATTAGCAAGTGTGCCAACTTCAGAGTAGAAATTATTTACTTTCACACGGAAGGTGCGATTCACTAAGAAGGATTTGATGAGGTTATAAATGTTTTGGCCGACATTCCACTTTTGGAGCTGACGTAAAACAACATGTACTCCTATGCGGTCGAAGGCCTTTTCAAAATCAAGGCTAAGAGCTGTTACATGGTTTTTGCTTGTTAACGCGTTAGATACAAAGTGCTCAAAGTGTAGAAGGAAATCAACAGTTCCTTGGCTTCTCTTAAAAGCGACTTGGTTAGCGCTGATTAGCCTATTTCTTGTAGCAAACCACATAAGTCTGCTAGCAATTATTTTTTCTAATAGTTTGCTAATGCATGGTAATAATGAAATGGGACGATAGCTAGTTATTTGGTCGGGCGGTTTCTGTGGCTTGAGAACTGGGACAACGCTGGCGCATTTCCAGCTGTGTGGAAACACTCCTGTTGCGAATATTGTGTTGTAAAGTTGTACTATGCGGTTTTTTAATACTATTGGAATTTTTTGAAGCATAGGATAGGAAATTTTATCATATCCTGGCGTTTTTCCTTTAGTGCTTGAAATAGCATTGTCAAATTCGCTTAAAGATATAGGGCTCTCAATAAGAGTGGCCGAGAAGACCAGATTAGAGGGGGCAGAGTATGGTTGAGCTAAGACATTTGCTTTTTCTGATTTGAATTCGGAGGAGAACATGGAGTCCATGGAATAGGAAGACCAGAATGATAAGAACGATTGACCTATTGTTGTAGGGCAGCTTATGTGACCTGTGGAAGATCTTATTGCGCCCATGTAGGATTGTTTGTGAGAGTTAGTGATTGATTTTATGTCGTTCCAGATCTTTTTTGGGCTGGACGTAGGGTTAATTTGGGATGTATAATGTTGTATGCATGCACGTTTTGAAGACTTGGCAAGAAATTTGAAGCGCGCGTTTGTTTTTTTATATAGAAGCAAGTTTTCGTCCGTACGGTGCTTTTTATATTCGGCCCAAGTCTTTTGCTTTTCAGCACGGAGTGAGTTGAGTTCCTTACTCCACCACGGCACATATTTTTTGCGAGGCTTACTGCAAGATTGTGGTATATGGTAGTGTGCGCTATGACGAATAATTTTTTGGATCTGGGCGGCTTCTTTATTAACATGAGGAGATGGTGGGATTTTGTTCGACAACTCTTCACAGCCATTTTCATATTTTGTCCAGTTGGCAAGTTCTGTAATGAATTTTGGAATTTTTTGTGTTCGTATGTGGCAATCTGAAGCTCTTAGCGTTGTTATTATGGGGTAGTGGTCGCTACCGTAAAGATTGTTTAGAATATGCCAAGTGCATTTTGGAGCTATGTTAGCGGAAGAGAGGGTTACATCTACATGCGTAAAAGTGTTGTGCGTGCTAAAGTGGGTTGGTCTCCCATCATTAAGTATTATCAAGTTAGAGGAGATTACCACGTCTTCAATAATACCGCCTCTTGTGTTCACCACAGGTGAGCCCCATAGTGGGCTCCAGGCGTTGAAGTCCCCCAGCCATATAATTGGACTAGAGAAGCTTTTGAGTAGTGAGATTATATCATGGGAAGAAAAACTTTGTTGTGGGGGGATGTATGTTGAGACTATTGTAATTTTGATGTCGGTGTTAATTTCTATGGCGATGGTGGATAGATTGGAGTTGATAGGCAATCTTGTATGTGGAATATTTTTCTTTATTAACACCCCTATTCCCTGTTTATTTGAGGTATTTTGCGGTAGGTTGTGGAAATATGAAATGTATGGATTGATTGTTAATGGCTGTGTGCTGATTGAAAGGTGTGTCTCTTGTATGGAAATGAAAGATGGGTTGAATTCTTTTATGAGCAGCTGTAGCTCGTGTAGATTGTTGAAGTAGCCATTCATGTTCCATTGGAGAAGTTTTAGCATTGGAGATATTTAATGATTGTATAGAGATTTGCTATGAGATTAGTTAATTTTAGAGAGTGAGCTATTTGGAGAGGGCGAGAGTGAAAGTGGATCAACGGTTGTTATATCTTTATTGTTGTTGCCTGGAAAGGAGAGTTCGTTTGTATGAAAAGACGAATGGTCATCGACTTTGGGGGAGGAGATGTAAATGAAATTGCTTGGTACAGTGTCGTTGTTTTCAAGAAGAATTGGCCTGTGTGTGGTGAGGTTTTGAGTTTCTTGTTGATTATTACTGTTATTTAAACTACTTGATGGTAAATGAGACTTGTTGTTGATATTTTTCTTAGTGTAATTGTCTGAGTTTTGGTTGATACTCTGAGTTCCAGAGTTGTTGTTGTTGGTTTCAGCACTGGCTGCCGCGGCAGCGTAAGAAATGGGAGAGTTGGTGGGAGATGATTGTAGTTTGTATAAATTAAGAGCTTCGCGAGCTGTACACTTGTTTGTTATTTTAATTTTTAATATTTCCTTAGCTTGTTTGAACTTGGGACAGTCGCTAGATATAGCGGGATGATCGGCGGAGCAATTCGCGCACATGGTACGTGTGCATTCTAATGGAGAGTGTGGGGGAAGGTTGCAAGTTGCGCATGCTGGTGGTTTTTTGCAGAATTTGGCGGTATGACCTAACAGCTGGCAGTTTTTACACCGCATAGGTGTTGGGATGTATTGCCTTACTTTTACACTTCTCCATGCTACGTCGATTTTATCAGGGAGATTATAGAGGTCAAATGTAAGTAGGACGACGCCAGTTGGCTGCATTTTACCTTGAACATTTTTAGCGAATTTATATACCGAGCAGACACCTTGCGGCGAGAGCTCATTAACAATTTCTTGTTCTGGAACGCAGTTCAGATAGGGGGCGTAGATGGTTCCCTTAGTGCAATTTAAGTTTTCGTGATATTTAGCTGAGATTCCGCAAATACCGATCAATTCTTTTGCTGCTATAAATTTTTCAGCCGCTGCTTTGTTGTTGGCTAAGATCAAGAGGCTGCCGTCGCGAAGCTCTGAAATTGATGAGATTTCTTTGCTTATTATATTCAAGGAACGGTGAACAGCAAAACATGAGTATGTGGCTAAAGGCTTGTTTTCGTCCAGGGAGCGGATGATGACAAATTTAGGGTTGGGTTTTTGAACAGGGGGCAATTCAGGGAATATTTTGTATGTATTATTTTTTCCAGCTTTTCTTTTTTTGGTAGGTATATCAGAGAGTATAGCGAACCGATTTGCCTCCAAATTAGGCGGCCCCGGCGGCATACTGCTGCTTCACTTTGACGCCAGTCGATGGAGTAGTTTTCTGATTCTGCACTCACAAGAAAATGAAGGGAAAAAATAAGTTGAAAACAACAAACACTGTACAAAGCACTGAGAGTAGTAAGCGAGTGTGTATTAGAGAGAAAACGATCTGCACGGCTCGAAAGACAGTCGATGTCCTGTATAGTTCATGGAACTAGTTGTTCCATCCAATATGGCACTCATTTCCATGGTAGAGAGGACCGTAGATCTTAAACCTCCTTATAACGCTTTCATCGAAGGTCCACAATGTCCAGGGGTGGATTTAGAAAAATATTTCGAGGGTGGCGGAGGTTTCGAAAAGTTGTTCTTTAATACTTATAAAATACCAAAAATGCCTTTATATTTGTATGTAGTTTCAAAGTCGATCCTAATATTTCGAAGGGTTTCAATCCCTAAAACCTCCCCCCACTGAATCCGCCACTGACCACGTCTCAGATTCTTTAGCATATAAAAGTATAGAGATGATAAGTGCCTTGTAGAGTCTAAGCTCTCAATTGCCTACTCCACAATTGACCACTGAGCCCAAAGAAAAATTGTTTGGCAAAAGTTATTACAGAGTTTATATTGTATTGAGATAAAAAAGTCTGTCTTGTGCGGTTACATCGATTTGTAAAGCCTTTGCAGTCTTCTCTAAGAACTATACAATGGATTTTTGTTCGTTAATTAGACACCCCTGCCCAGTTATTTCTGTTGCTGGTGTGAAACTGATAAAGAACAGAGATAACAAAGCACTTTCTTCATGAACAGAGAGATGACACAGAGTTGAAGAGATTGCTGGGACTATAAAACATTCCTTAGAACACTCCAGGAACACAAACTCTACACAAAGAAATCAAGGCTTCTATTAAAAACGTAAAACAGGTGAAAGTGTTTAGTGAAAGTCGAATAAAAATATCTGCAAAGTTGTATCCAAAAACTGGAATTGACTTTTGTATTAAACGAGGTAAGAGAACCAACAGTTTCTTCTCTTCCTTCTTAAACATAAAGGCTGGAAATGATAGCCTCCAATGTGGATGGTAACTTACCAAATGGATGGATGGAAGTATGAACGGAAGAAATGAGTCTGAATCGAGAAAAATATCCGATGAAAGATATGAAGGCTGGACATAGTAATCTTCCAAGTGGATGAGTGGATAAAATAATATGAGTCTGGACTGGATCTGACTGATCTGAAGAATATGAGTTTAAAACGAGAAAAAATCCAATGAACGTTATGAAAGGTGGACCTGGTAATCTTCCGAGTGGATAGATGGAAGAATATGAGTCAGATTCGAGAAAATAACTTATGAAATATACAAAATCTTGACCTGGTAGTCTTCTAAGTGGATGGATGGATGGATGGAATAATATGGGTCTGAATCGAAAAAATATCCAACGAAAGATATAAAAGCTGGACCTGGTAATCTTCCAAGTGGATGGATGGAATAATATGGGTCTGAATCGAAAAAATATCCAACGAAAGATATAAAAGCTGGACCTGGTAATCTTCCAAGTGGATGGATGGATGGATGGAATAATAAGAGTGTGAGATTAAAAATAAGTAATGAAAGACACAAGGCTCAACCTGGTCCAGCCTTCTAAGGATGGATGAACGGAAGAATATCAATGTGATTGGAGAAAGTAACCAATGAAAGATATGAAGACTGGACTTGGTAATCTTCCAAGTGGATGGATGAATGAAAAAATATTAGTGTGAGTCGAGAAAATAAACAATGAAAGATATGTAAGCTGGACGTGTTAATTTTCTGAGTGGATGAATGAATTGAGGGATGGATGGATGGAAGAATATGGGTCTGATTCTAGAAATTAGCTAACAAAAGATACAAAGCCTGGACCTTATAACCTTCCAAGTGGATGGATGGATAAAAGAATATGAGTTTTAATATAGAAAATATCCAATGAAAGATACGAAGGCTGCACCTGGTAATCTTCCGAGTGGTTGGATGGAGACAAAAAAAATATGAGTATGAGTCGAGAAAAGAACTAATAACAGATATAAAGACTGGACCTAATTGCCTTCCAAGTGGGTAGATGGGTGGATGGATAGATGGAAGAATGTGAGTCTGAATCGAGAAAATATACCATGAAAAATATGGAGATGAATAGATCGATAAATGGATAGATAAAAGAAATGAGTGTAAGACGAGAAAATAACTAATGAAAAATACAACGGTGGACCTGGTAAGCTAACCAGTGGATGGTGGATGAAGGAAAATGAGTCTAAATCGAGAAAATGACTAAGAGAGAGAAAATATACAAACTGGACTGGAAAATTTTCCGAGTGGATGGATGGATGAAAGAATATGAGTCTGAATCGAGAAAATATCAAATGAAAGATATATAAGCTAAACGTGGTAATCTTTCGAGAGGATGGACGAATGGAGGGATGGATGTATGGAAGAATATGAGTCTGATTCTAGAAAATAGCTAACGACTAACTATACAAAGCCTGGACCTTGTAATGTCCCAAGTGGATGGATGGATGGAAGGATATGAGAGCTATTCGAGGAAATAACTATATGAAGGCTGGGCTTGGTAATCCTCCGAGCGATGGATAGACGGAAAAATATAAGTGTGTGTAAGTCCTGAAAAGAATGAAAGATATGAAGGTTGAACCTACTTTCCTTTTAAGTGAATGGATATCGAAAAAATAACCAATAAAAAATAGATCCTCAACCACTATGATTTAGTAGACCATTGTCCTTAAGGTTCCGTAAGTGACAGTGCAACAAAACTGCAAAACTTTTAAACCAATCTAACCTAACTTACTGAATAAAACTTTTCTGCTAATTTTTCACTTTTCACTCTATTAACATTCGATTAACTTTACTGCCTAATTCAACTTAAAAAGTTGAACTCGTAAATGCCAAAATTTTTCCATTAAATTTTGTTACGCTTTTCACAATCTAAACCAGCTCTGTCTGTGGAATCAACATGAAAAAAAAACAGCCGAAAATGTTATAATTATGACTTCAAAATTGTATAACTAGACGTGAAGTTGTTCATTTCCGCAATCGATTTAATGCGGCAGAACAAAAATGTATTAGACACACCCACACTGGCCAACGATGTCAATGCACAAGCCGGCAGCTAATAGCGACGTAAGGAAGCCAAATACAGACTGAGGGTGCTTCCTGTTTGAACTATGGCCGATTTGTGTATTTAACATTTGCTCGGAACTAGTTAAGGTTTTTTGTTCAACATTGAAACAAGAATTAAGGCACTTGGAGTTGAGATATTGAATGGGAATTTTTGGAGAAATTTCTCAAGTTTCTTGAACATTGATATGAAGAGATTTTTATTTCGACTTTAGAGTTGAGATATTGAATTGGAATTTTAAGAGAAGTTTCTTAAAACTTTGAACGTTGATATAAAAAGATTTTTATTTCGAATTTCCGAAATGTATTTTTCACTTGGAGTTGAGATATTGAATTGGAATTTTTGGAGAAGTTTATCAAGTTTCTTGAACGTTGATATGAAAAGATTTTTATTTCGACTAAAGAGTTGAGATACTGAATAAGAATTTTTGAAGGAATTTCTCAAGATTTTTGATTTTTATTTCGTCTTAAGAGTTGAGATACTGAATTGGAATTTTTGGAGAAATTTCTAAAGTTGCTTAACCCTTGCTATGAAAAGATTTTCATTTCGACTAAAGATTTGAGATATTGAATTGGAGTTTTTAGAGAAGTTTCTCAAGTCTAAAATGTTAATATGAAACGATTTTGATTTCGAATTTTCGAAATATATTCTTCCTACTGTAAATCTTTTGATCCTCTTAGAAATTTTATTTGCCCTACAAATATTCCCATTTCTACTAAAAGTTAATCTACAAACCCAATAAAGCCAATAAATATTGCCAAACTGGCGAATGCTGATCCCTTTGTCTGCGCGAGGATCAGACACGATCAGCTGACACTGACACATGCAACGACGGTCAGCGAGGTGTTGTTGTGTCAAGGCACAAGTTGAATTTTGTGTATTTTCAGCAACAAATCAAAAAGTCACATTCGCCGCTTAAAACCAGCGAGTCAGCAAAGCAATGCGAAAATTGAGCCAAAGCGATGGAGTCGACCGAGTCAGTCGGACAATGCAAACTTCAAAGGATGTGTGTGAGTTTTGGCAAATCCTCGACACAACATGACTCTTTCGCAATTTCAGCGTGTGTGCGCCTTTAAGTTGCATTGTATTTGCACACTGTAGGCGTTAACTCGACTTACCACCGGCTTTTGCATGTAATCCAAATTAAATCGGATCACGTTGGCCGGTTGACGCTTGACGCCTGACAGCGGCAACTCGTCGAGCGCATAAGTGACACACTTAAACCGCAACGCAGACAGTCCAGTCCAGCAGCAACAGGACGACAAGAACAACGCAGCAGCATTTGCAGTCGTCGCAGCGTCCGACACTGACGAGTTCATTGGCGGCTGTTGGTGTGTCCGAGTGGTCGGAGGCGAAAACTAATTTGGTCAGCAGTCGTTGGCCACTTCGTAGGCACTCAGCCAGTGCCCTTCTGCATGCACTTGTGACTGCTTCTCCTGTTGTTGTTATTGTTGTTGTTGTAAGGATAATCCACTTGTCGCTGTGCCGACTGTTGCTCAACTAAGCGGCTTGTCGTGTTTGGTGATCGCGCGCGTCGCTCAACAAGTAAAAGTAAATAAGTAAATTGTTACTTTTGTGTGTAATTGTGTACAAAATTGAATAACGCCCACTTTTTCGTCGGCCTGCACTTCATTTTCTTTTTTCACATCGTTTTTCAGTCAACTAACTAACTGCTTTAGGTGATCTCTTCTCGTTTTGATCTAATCTGATTTGAACGAGGACGCTTGATTTTGACTTAGTTTTGTTTGAATTTTGCGAGCAAAGTGACAGTTTGTTGTTTTTTTTTCTTGCATTCTTAAGCCGATATTTTGAATTTCTAAGGAAATTCACACCAAGTCAAATATTGGCAAAAAGGCTTAAAAAGTTGCCAAAAATATTTTGGTTCTATTTGATTTTTGAGACAATTTATGGATTAACTTTGTGATTGTTGCAACTTGACCGGTCGAAGACTGTTGCTGTTACCTGCACGGGTTGTGAATGACTGTGGAATTTGCTGGATCGTGTGTGCTGAGACCTTAAACGGATTTCAAAGTCACTTACTTGGAATTTTAAGACACTGAATTCAAGAATACAAAGTTTCTGAATGTATGTGGGTGAATATTTTAAATTTTTTTAATAATTGGTAACTCAACTGGTGAGTCTGAAGTAGCACTGAAGCCAGTAGATACGGCGTAGATCGGGCTTTGATAAATTGGATACGTCCAAAGAATCATGACGTTGCGGGCAGAGGAGGATCTGCTGGTGTCATCCGGTGTAAAGAGAGGCTGCCCTCAAGGTGGGGTGTTGTCTCCATTGATCGGGTGCATGGTGATTGCCTGTCTCATAACTGGCCCTTCCCTTATGCATATCTGCACAAACGTGTAGAGATTTCTGGATATGATTGACACCTGGTTCAGCGCAAAACTGGTTCCGCCAAAACTGGTATGGTTCTCTTTACCAGAAGGAGGAAGCTTGATAGAGTTGTCTAGCGCACACTCAAGGGAGATCCAACTATCCAAAGAGGTCAAATAGCTGGGAGTTATACTATATGATAAACTTCTTTGGAAATCGCACGTAGAAATAAAAAAGTCTAAAGCATTGTCGGCAGAGGTGTATTTGGGAAACCTGGGGTCTTTTCCTAGCAAGTGGTGCCTCTGGATCTACGAGGCTATGTTAAGACCCATCAACCCCTACGCATCGGTGGTCTGGTTGAGTAGACTCTCTCTACTTCGATTTCAGAACCGAACTTTTTGATACTTGTGAGACCCTGGCGATCTTCTTTTTGGTCATAAATTTAAACTGCATCAAACCATCCTGTTCAATGAGAACATTTCGGGACGACTGCTATTTTTCGTATGCGAATTTTCGTGGCTGTCCGTACTAATTAGTCTTGTTAGGGCCTTAAGCACCAGCGGCGTTGCCAGAACTTGGTCATGGGGGGTTCATAAAAAAAATTTGTTTGCCAATTTAATATTACATGCTTTTTAAAGGAAACCAAACTTTTCAAAGAGGGCATTTTGTGGTGGTGCCAGCCATATGTGAGTTAGTGCATTGGTTTCAGGAAATTTGGTAAGCGATGTTTTTGCGTTCGAAGTAAAAGTATATTTTCGGAACTGGTACAAAAATTCGATACTAATTTGCAAAGAGTGAATATTAAGTTTTGCTTTAAACTTGGTAAAACTTAAACCAAAACATTTTAATTGATGAACTAAATTTATGGTGATTATCGTTTATCCCGTGGCAGAGTTCATGAGTGGTACACGTGATTCAAAAACAATTGTTTTGACATAAATTATGACCAACGTGTTAGCCAACTGAAATCCGCGATCACCGCAGATTCCATCAAAACAGCCAAAACCATCAAAGATCAGCCGAAATCGACTTAAAATTGGATTTAACCTTCGCTTTCCTTATACCACCCGGGTGATCCTTTTATATATTCATGTCTAATAGCTGACATTTGTATTTATCCAACGTAGTTATGATTTCGACTCACTGAACAAATGCGAAAGTAGTTTTCAATGATATAAACCAATATATTTTGTTTTAACTTTGCTCATGTTTTTTGTAATTTTTGTAATCCAGGCGATCCCAGGCGCTTCCGCCGCCATTTTGAATAAAAGAAAACAATTTTTTCCGTACCTCAGTATGTGTTTAATAAACCCTATGGAAAGAAACCTTCTAACATTTTCTAACTATGTCCACAAAAAATCTTTAAATTAAGGTCTTTTTTTGAAAATAACCAGAGAAAGATACTAAGTACTAAGGTATGGGAAATATTCTTTATTATTATTTATTTAATGTGAGTTTTATTCATAATAGCATTTTAACTGAACTTTTTACTATCGAAAGACGCCATCTCATCGATAGAAACTTTTGACTGATTTTTTGACTAAATTTCGAATTTTAACTATCAACCACTCCTCGTTTTCACCTTTTTGCGTTTTGAGAACGTAGAAGCCATCCAAAAGGCTTGTACCGACATCCTGAAGGACATTCTAGCCAACGATCTAAAATACTCACTAGACATGCTTTTACTTAGATCATACAAATAGTTGCATTGAGCCTGAAGGGGACTATTTAAAAAAATTATATATATATACTAAAGAGCTGCACAAAATGTTCTATTTAGCACACTTTACTACTGCACAGTACTGTCAAGTACTGTACTTCAGTGTCGCAATGACAGCAAATTCCAATGCTCAATAGTTCTATTCTGCAACAAAGCAAGCACCGCATCATTCCAAAACCTTTTCGCTACAGCAGCGACAGTGTTTGTGTTCTGTTGCGAAACAAAACATCAAAACAGAAAGCTATAATGAGGTTAAGTAACGGTAAATTATAGCAAGCACACGGCGTGAAGCAGAACTTCTACATCACACCGTGTGAAGCAGAACTTCTACTTCACACCGTGTGAAACAGAACTTCTACTTCACACCGAGTGAAACAGACTTAAATAAATATCGAAAAAACATGTTCTAAACCTGCGTTTTTTTACATTAATGTTGTTGTAATGCTTGAAAAGCAGCCCAGATTCCATACAAAATACCAAAAACAAACATCAGCTACTTCGATCGTGCAAAACAAAACACCGTATGCTTGAAAATGTTCTACTTCAGTGCTGCACTTCAGTCTTGTTCTACTTCAGTGTTGTTCTACTTCCGTGTTGTTCCACTGCAGTATTGTTCTACTTCATTGTTGTTCTATTCCAGTGTTGTTCTACTTCAATGTTGTTCTACTTCAGTGTTGTTCTATACTTCAAGGTGCTTGAAGTTCTATTGTTCTTTCGTGCAGTATTTGTATGAATCTCAAAAGCTTCTTTCACTGAAGTGCTTGTTTTGTAGTGAAAGCGAAGAAGAGCGGCAGTATTTGAAAGCACAGCGATGGCTTGCAAGTCATTTCTACTAGCTTGCGCAGCTCTTTAATATATACATATTTTACCAAACAAATTTTTTGTTACTATTATTTTAAATGTTTAAAAGTGTAAGGATCTTTTTGCTAATGTGGAATGTTCATTCCATGTATAGTGGTTGAAAATCTAAAACCATTATAGGTCGTGGGGTTCCCCACTCCCTCACTACGCCCCTGTTAAGCACCCAATCGTAGCGAAGAAGAAGTCCAAAAACGGTTTCAAGAATATTTGAAATGCTAATTTGAATTTGAAAACACGCTATAAATTCTGAACTATATCTTTCAATCTGAGCCTAAAATGAGAACAGCTAGTTATCTATCCTTACAATGAGAGGCTATAGTCCTTGGTTTCTATTTCATATTTCAAATTTCCAACTAAGACACTCCAACCAACTTTGCTTTCTGTAAAACTTTGAGCTAAAAAAAAATTTCGTTCGGCATGTCTACTTTTCAATGTGAAAACAAAAGTTTACATTATAAACACACACACACAACTATGTGCTCCATCAAACTTACATACAAACATGTTCTCAAAAAAATTCACTAAACCCTAAACACTTGTCCGCCGCTTCGGTCTTAAGTCATCGCCAGCAGAGTTTAGCATTTGGACATCCTTTAGCATTTATTTTACGACTACAGTAAAATCATTATTTGACTGCTATTTGGCATGGCTTTTCAATAGCGAGCCATGTATAAGCCGCAGCTAAACACGAAAGTTTTCCAAAAGACTATAAAAAATAGCGAGTAAAAAATAAAACAACAACTTCGTAAAATGTCTACAACGGCACTAAAGTTTAAGTAAACGAATTTAGGCGAGAAGCAGCGAGCAAGCAACAATAAAAAAAATCAACAAAACGAAAAGTTCATTAATCTTATGGCCATTTTGCCAATTATACAGCCAGCATCGCATCGCTGGACTGTGGCAACGCCACACTAAACGGCGTTGACAAAATTTCTGTCATCAAGCAAAACTTTAGCACAAACGAAACGAAACATTTAAACATTTTGCAGAGAAAAACAATAAAAATGTTTTATTTATGTACCGGAACAAAATTGTAAGTAATGAAGATTCATGTGGGGAATGGTCGGCTGGGCATGAGGAACATTGCTGTGGCGGTGATTAAACAAAAAAGCCGAGAAGAGAATGCAGCCAGCGGCAGTGCGCCTAGGACACACGAGGCGTGTATGCAGCCAGCGACTGTCGCCGATTGTGGCAGGATTGACACGTTGGAGATGCCGAACGTGTGGCAGGAAAAACATGACACCGTAGTAGAGAGGGAGAGGAAAGCGAAATGTAGCTCACAAGGATTTGAGCTCGTAATGGTGTAAATTTTATAGTAATGGCTGTGTTGGTGGTGGTTGTGGCAATCAGTTTTTGTTGAATCAAATGTGGAATGCGCAGGCGCAACGAATCGCCATTTTTGCGCTGTGCTAATCATTAAACAGACCTATGATTTTTTTTTTTAGAATTTCAAATAATATATGAATGCATTTTTTTAATTATTGAGAATCTATTACAAAATTTGGTATTCATAAAATATTCATTATTTATTTTGCATTGAACAAGACTACAGCAATGAAAACGAAATTGCTTAGCCAAATTTGTCTGGCTATATGGTTAAATTTGTCTATGTAAATATATGTATCTATATACACGAAAATACATATAGAATATACAGCTCCATTCAAATAATGCAGCTTAGTCGCCCTCACACGAACCGCCAACATATTCTTCATACTCGTCTCTGACTCGTGTGATTGCATTTTTGTTTCACAGTTTTAATGTTATTTCGATTCTTTTATTGTTGCAACAATTCGTTCCGATTGGGCCATAAATGCCTCAACTGCCAAATGCTGCAATGATCCTGTTGCCGACTGGTTGGCCGATGACTGGCTGTAGGCAGTTGAAGCGGCGGCCAGTCCTTGCCGCTGGCTACCTACATGTGAGCCGACTCAACGCGTGCACATTGCACATATGTACTTACACATACACCATATACATACATACATACGATTGGTGCACTAAGCCATGGCACATGATCGGAATTTGTATTGAATGCTTAACGCTGTGACCAGCTGCCGCATTGATCGATTTGTTGCGGTATTGCGTAGACATTCGTGTGCCAGGAGGCGGCCAAATTCTATGCGTCTTTGATTGTTTTCATTAATATCTAAAATAACAACAACAACAACAAACTAAGGTCAGGCTTGTTGGTGTTGCAAGGACACGCAAATATTTCGTTCGGCAATTTTTGCAGTTAATCAGCGCCATTTAGTGTAAATAGTTGGTGTGTTTGTGTGTGTAAAGTAAGGTTGGGATCACGCCTGCGCGCTTGCACATGTAAATACAACAAAACAAATGACAGTGAAACGCTTAAAAGAAACTATATTATGTAAAATATATTAGTGAATAAAATCTCAAAGAAGCTCATTGCGTTTAGCAATATTTTTAAGCTCAAAAAATTAATAAATAATAATTATTAATAATTAATAAATAATAAAAACAACAGTAACAACAACATAATGAATTAATTACCAATTCAATTAAAATTTGTTAAATCAGTTTACGAATTTTTATAAATTTTATAATCTGTTGTAACAAAAAATTACATTATTTTGAGCTCATAAGAAATATTTTAATGTTCAAAAAAGAAAAAAATTATAATTTAATTACAACAACATAAAAATTTATTCAAAAATTTATTTAAAATTTTTTAAGTCAGTTCACCAATTTTTATAAATTTTATAATCTGTCAAAAAAATAATAATATAATTACAACAACAACATAATGATTGAATTAACACTTTCATTAAATTTTTAAAAATCAATTCAAATATTTTTATAAATTTTATAATCCGTTTTCTATTTTGCAACAAAAATTTACATTATTTTGAGCTCATTGTACTAAGAAATATTTTAATGCTCAAACAAAAAAATTATAATTTAACTACAACAACAACATAAACATTATTCAAAAATTTATTCCCAATTTTTTAAATCAGTTCACGAATTTTTATAAATTTAATAATCTGTTCCCTATTTTATAACACAAATTCAGATAATTTCGAGTTCATTAAAAGAAGAATGAAGCAAACCTGAAATTTTCATATTTTCAGTAACAAATTTCAATTAAAATAATTTCAATTAATTTAAAAATTTCATTTTCATAAATTTAAGATTCCCTAACCATGCTGCACCAAAAACCTTTTTAAAGGTTCTCTGCTCATTATTATGCAACTCAATTCGCCAATAGAATTCCCTTTGTACTATTACCGCCGCATAGATTGATATATATTGCAGCGATGCTCATGCAAGCAACAACAATAACAATACGTCAAATGGCTGCCAACCAAAAAGCCCACCAGTCAACAAAGTAATTTGCATAATGCCCACATTGCCAGCACTACGAGTGGACTATGATACGAGCGAGTGTGGACGCGGACGCGCATATCGCCAGCATGAATCAGCCAAAAGATCAAACGATCAGCATAAACGATCGATGAAGTATGAGCATTTACCACGCAAGTCCCCCAAAGCGATGCAAAGCAGCTCCCTCCATTTAGCCAAGTTAAACCAACCAGCCAGCCAACAACAACGAATGAATGCACAGAAAATTGCAACAAAACAAAAGACTTAGGACAGCAACTTGCGCCGCTGATATTGATAGGCAAACGCTCGCCGACACCGACAACTTTATACTAGCCCGATTGCAATCGAGCACAAAAATAGCACAACGCGACCGATGCCAATACGGCTAATGGACTGTCGAGTCGAGGCGGCCGCACCAGACTGCGAGGCGTTCGTAGTGCAATAAAAGCGCGGCGCATTGCTGTTGGTGGGAGTTGGTTGCATCGTCCAAGTGGTCGCGGCCTGTCAGCCCTTACAGCGCACTGGCACTACCCGGACGCCATACTCCACTCCACTCTCCATTGGTAACGGCTGCCCACAGCGCACAACTGTCGTCGATTTTGTTGCATTGCTCGCTTTGGTACGTGTTCGCTGGCCAGCAGGCCGCATGCGCTATTAAGTGCCAATACTGCTCGTTCTGCCGCAAATTGTACACGTATGAAAATGAAAACACCATCTTTGACTGCGCAAAATTGCACAAATTGTTTTTTATTTCGCCAAAGTGGTGATTTCTGACCGCATCGCACAGCGCACCAACGATTGTAAAATGTGCATTCGAAGACGTTTGTTGAATTGTTGTAGTGTTGTGGAAAATTGAAAGTGTTTAAATGATACGAAATGGGTACTCGGTGAGGCGTTTGAAGTTTGATAAAATTCAGTATTTATTTCTGTTGCTGAAACATTTTCGATACTATAGAATCATTCTTTCATTCAGTTAAGCTCTGTTCTCCGCAGAACTTTGAGTAGATCCAAGGAGTGAGCCCAGTGAAAGCTGTCTCATCATCTTTTCCACAGGCAGCACACAGCGCACTGTCTGATCTTTTCTAGATGCTATCTTTTCATGTGCTTTGTTCATAGATGAATTCCCGTCATTAAGCCAACCAAATGCCAGCGGTCTCGCCTGCATAGAAACAGAAGACATCATGAGCGTTGGTCTGATATTACGATACTTATTGTCATAAGTTTTGTCCATCTGCAGTCGCTCTCAGCTGCAAAGCTCGCTCGTGGGTTGACCCACTTGTTAAAAGTGGCTTTGATGGCTGTAGATGGGAGCAGTGTTGCCAGATCAGGAGATTTCCTCCAAGAAGTTAGAGATTCTTGGCCTTTTTGGAGAATTTTTAAGTGGGAGAATTGATGAGGAGAAATTTTGGGATATTTTGATGGTGATACATCTGGCATCATTAGTAGCACTGAATCCTTGAATACTGACAGCTTAAATGTCTAATCTAAAATAATTAAATTTTATGCTCCAAAGTGTAAAATTTATGCAATGAATGAAAGAAGTTTACAAAATCGAATTTCATACATTTCATTCATTTCATTTCATCTGATTTTGTATATGTTTTGTTGATGTTTAATTGTTGTTAAACTGAAGCTTAATGAATATGTATAAATATATTTTTATTTTAGTTTATTTTATTTTATTTTATTTTATTTTATTTTATTTTATTTTATTTTATTTTATTTTATTTTATTTTACTTTATTTTACTTTATTTTATTTTATTTTATTTTATTTTATTTTATTTTATTTTATTTCATTCTATTTTATTTTTTTTTACTTTATTTTATTTTATTTTATTTTATTTTATTTTATTTTATTTTATTTTATTTTCTTTTATGTTTTTATTTGGTTTAATTTAATTTTATTTATTTAATTTAATTTTATTTTATTTTATTTTATTTTATTTTATTTTATTTTATTTTATATTATATTGTTTCGTTTTATTTTATTTTATTTTATTTTATTTTATTTTTTTTTTGTGATCTCATTTCATTTTATAAGTCTAATTCCATAGTTAAAAATGCCAACAACAACAAATTTTAAGATTTTTTTTTTTTATTTTTGGGAGGAAATTTCAGTCTTATTTTAAGATTTAGGAGAAAGTCATTTCAGGTATCTGGTAACACTAGATGGGAAAAGCTTAAAGGTTTAGGGTCGATAAATGCAGCACTGAAGCCTATTCTAAGTTTGAGGAGTCTGAGGTCTCGTTTCCCGCAATTCCTGTGTGTCCCAAAACCCAAGTAAGCGTCAGGCTAACTATTTAATATCTCCCGACATAATTTGGTCTGAATATGCCAACTTGATTATCTTAGAGATGGTTGGATTGCTGTCCAAGGCCATCAGCATAGCTTGGTTGTTGTTACAGATACACATAGACCTGTCTCTCCACATGCCTTCTGCAACAAAGTTCATTTCAAGTATGGCATGCACCTCTGCTTGAAACACAGTTGTATGCGAACTTATGGTAAAGAACCCCAATAGATTCGACATAGACACCACAGCGGGAACCATGTTCGGTTCTGGAGCCATCGGTGAATATTTTTTAATATTCGGAAGTAGTATTTGTCGGGTTCATTCCCAGGATCTGACCAAGAGTGAGCCTCCGATACCGCTTTCCTTTCCTTACCAATTGAAGGAATAGAGCCAAGAGGCATGTACGAAGGATCGATATCGGTGCCAGCATAATCGTCCATTGTCATAACCCCGCCATACCATTGAGCACTCTGATTCAGTCTTCGTATGATCTTCACCTCAGGGGAGGCCTTCACCTCAGATGAAAACATCAAAGACAGAAAGAAGTCTCTGCTTTGTACGAACCTTCTTTAGTTAGTCACATCAATAGATGAAAAACAAAATTGTCTCAATTTGATTCTAAAACATGGCCTCAGTCTTCCTCTTTGTAGTCAGTCTCCAACTATAGCAATTTTTTTACAATCAATTTCAACAAAGTAATCGAATTTTGAGTCGGTTGAGTCACATCAAGAGATGAGATGAGAATTTCCTCAACTTGAACGTAGCCTCAGTCTCCCTCTTTGTAGTCGATCTCCAACTACAGCATTTATTTTAATATCATTTTCAACAAAGTAATCGAATTTCGAGTCGGTTCTTTATTATCACTAATCAGGATCCCCAGTCAATTGCATTTGGTGCAGTTCGCAATTCCTTAGACAAGAAGGCAGAAATGATTATTAATGATAAAATGAAATTTGAGTGCGCACGGGCGCATTTCCCTTCAGTGCTGCTGCAGTCGAGACCGAACCCGACTCCTCTTCCCTAACAAAGTTCACCGCCTGCCTGCCTCAATTTGTACGAAAAATATTTATTCGCCTTAATAGACATCAACACGTCTGAAAAAGATATTTTTATTTTCGAAATTCCAGTCAGTTGGTGTCCATCGGCTGCTCCCCGCACCCAGCCTGACACCAACACTGCAACGCGCTTTCAAGCTGTGGCGGTCTGCATGCGAAACGCCCATTTATCTCCGCCGATCGCCTCGCCGCGCGCCAATGCACACAATTGCAACTGAGGGCGCTGAGAAGGGCGATGGCAGCCGATCGGTGTTGGCGGCAGCACTCGCCACTCAAACTCTAAATGAATCAAAATATCGACGCGCGCAGCGTGCAACGTGCAGCAGTCGCGCGATTGTTGGCGGTTTCGGTGCGTTTGTTGCGTTCTTTTGCGCGCAGCACACACGTTCCGCGCGTACGTGCCGCCCCTGATCGTGGGATCTTTTGGCGGCCACGAGCACTCATCGTCGTCGTCGTCGTTGTCGTTGTTGTCGTTGTCGACGACTGCGGCACTACAGGTGATAACTAAAGGCTCTGATGCTAATGTGATTACAGCCTTTAAGTTTATAAACATCGGTTGAGCAGCAACGCGCTCGCTCGATTGTGCTTGCGGCCATGTTGGCTGTGCGACAGTGGAGTTGGCGCGAGGGGACAGCGGCGGCGGTGCGTGTGCATGGCACCCTCCCGTTGTGCTACAATTACGCTCATCAGCAGCGGCGGCCGCTGAACGGCAGCCGTTGCTGTGGCTGCTGCTTTGTAAAGTTCGATTGTTGTTGTTGTTGTAGTTTCTTTTATTGCAAAGTTTGTTGTCAGTGCGCGGTAATGTTTCAGCAATGCGCTTTGTGGGTTCTTTTTATTTTGCTGGGTTCTTTTTATTTGGCTGTCACATTTATATTCAATCATCAATATGCAATCATCAATAACACTACTCGACACAAAAAATGCATCTACAAATAAAAGTGTTTTCTAAACTAACTTTGGGCCGCTAAACACGAAACTGAAGATCAAAAAAATTTTGTGAGAAGCGTTTTCAAATCTTCGAACAACCAGTTTTTACCCTGTTGTTTCAGTCAGTTATGAGCACACATGTCGTAAACGAACCATCCGACTAACACAAGATGTCCGTCGATTAGAAGATAATACCTTAGCTTTTCCAGAGATATACAGATTGTCCAAATCAGATGAGATTTGGAGAAATTATTGATGATGAAAGTTGTAAAAAAGTGAATTTTTCGACCATTTTCAAAAATCATAAATTTTCTAATGTTTTTTAATAGATAAAATAAACTATCTCCTTTGGTTTTAAAAACTAAGATGAAAGATATATTATTTGTGCAAATATTAAGCCTAACATCAATAGAATTGAAAGGAAAATGACAAAGTTATGATGAACTGAATGAAAACACCAACTTTACATTTATTACACCGTGCGACAGAAAAAAATTGTTTGTCGAGACCCATCCAAATGTTGATATAGGTGCGAAACTAGAGGTCATTTATAGTAACCTGGCATAGTTAATTTTTCACTTTCTGACCCAAAAACCTTCTTAAAGGACTTTACAATTTAAAGGACATACACATTTCAAATATTTTTTTTCAATATTTGCGGTTGTGCAATGATAAAGATTTGGGTTTCAAATGAAAAAGGGAAATTGTTTGCTTTTAACTAAATTTTCTACTTTGAACTTTCAGGACCAAAATATGTAAGTATGTAAAACATACATGTTTTGTATCTCAGTCTGTAGATTCATACGTCTAAATTTTATTCTATTTCAAAGCGCTCAATAAAGTTACACAAAACGCTCCCCCCCAAAACAAAATCCTGCAAGTGCCATTGTGTACATACATTTTCTCTTATGGAGTCAGTGCACAGTGGATTCCCTGCATTGGTAGAAGACATAATTTTAAATGAAAAAATTATGAACACTTGACATCAACATCAGAGGTGCTGGGAACAATCTCCATGGGTAGGTCATTCCACAGTCACGCAGTATAAACCAGAACCGAACTCTTCTTCTAACGATGATCCAAAGAATCAATAAAGCTAAAGCTAAACACGTTCGAGATATTTCGAACTTACAGGGGCGACTTAATTGTTGATTGGATATAGATGGTTTTAAATATATGGAGATCTGAAGTCTTATTTTTGATCGTTGATCGACAACTTCTTGAACTTCAATTTCTAATCAACTCTTTTACTTTCAGTTGCTTCATTCAAGCACTGTTTCTTCAATCGTCTGAACTTCCAATCATGATTCCAATACGTCTACATTTTTGTTCTTTTCTAAACCATGTTTCAATGCAAGCAAAATGTTGGCTTTATTTCCTTTCGTTCACTCGCATCAGTAGCGGATTCAGGGGGGATTTGGGGGTTGAAGCCCCCGAAATATTAGGATCGACTTTAAAACAACAAACAAATTCAATGGCATTTTATTAATATTAAAGAATTCCTTTTTAAAAACCCCTCAACATATTTTTCCCGAATCCGCCCCTGACTCGCATAAACAGCTAACAATAACTTTTTTAATTCAATTACAGTTCATCTGGTTTAAAACTTAAACCATCGCGGTGGGTGATGCCGCTGCCGATTAATCGGCTAGAGGGGCGAGAATAGACCTGCGCCAATGCCGATTCCGTTGAAGAAATAAAGCGAATAGATTCAATCAAAAACAATGTATTTTATCAAAACGAAAAACGAACAAAATTAACTAAATTAAAATTGAGTAATTCAGCTTAAAAAAATTAAAAAAAAATTGGAAACATTCTTTCTGGTCTTCTTGTCCGTTCCTTTGTTTCTTTGGCCTTTGATTCATCTATCTGTCTTTCGATTTTTCTTTTATTTATTGGTGTATTTACACATCTATTCAATAATCTTTTTCTATATTCATCTTTTTCTTCTGTCTCAACATGTTTTGTTCTTCTTCCTTTGTCTCTCTGATCGTTGATTCATCTATGTATCTTTCAATTTTTTTTTTATTTATTTGTATATTTACGCATTGACTCACTCTAATCGTTGATTCAACTATGTTTCATTCGATTTTTCTTCTATTTATTTGTGTATCTTCTTTCGGTGCATTGGTCTGTATCTCAAGATTCTTTCTGCTCTTCTTCTCCATTTATTTGTTTCTTCGACCTTTGATTTATTTATCTATCTACCTATTTTTTTCTATTTATTCGTTTATTTACGCATCTACTCACCCATCTTTCTGTGAATTCGTTGTCTCTCAATATTATTTCTTTCTTACTTGTTCCTTTCCCTCTTCGAACGTTGATTCATCTGTCTCTGTGTCCTTAGTTTTCATGCGTTTATGCTTTCGTTTACGCATTCATTCACTCATCTCTCCTTTTGATTATCTGTCAGTTAGCCCATTTACCTAATTGTTTGTCAATTTGTCCTTCATATTCTCCATACATCTATCCATATGCCCATTTATTTCTCTGTCTATTAGTCCATCTGTATTACCCACTCGTCTCATCATCATCTTTCAATTCATTTATTGGCCAAACCATTTCACCATCTGTGCGCCCACTCTTTACTGCAATCGCCACATTCATCCTTTCCCCCTCCCCATATTCTCCTCCCACCTTAGTACCATTTCAGTTCGCCCCAAACACTCAACACACGTCACTGCGGATGCCTCCTTGTTGTCTGTAAGGTGATTCCGCATCGAGAATGACTGACTGCCACTTGCTTTACTTCAGCTCTCAAACTCCAAACTATACAAAGGCAACAACAAAAATATGCAAAAAACAATCCAACAAAATATCAAAAATCACAGATGGGCTTTAAGCTGCTGCTGGCTAAAGCGGCTTTGCTGTTTCTTCTTTAGCCGCCTTTCTGACGTTATTTTGTCTTTGTTGTTGTTGTTGTTATTTTTGCATGCGAACATCTATGCGGCCGGCTGGCTAACTGACTGGCGGTGCAGTATGAAGTGATTTTTGGCTTATTTTGCTTCCTTTCTTATTTTATTTTCATTTATTTTATTCTTATTTTATTGTTGTTGTTGGTGTTTTGTATGCGCAGCGATCTCGCATGGAGGCGGTTTCAGTTGAAATCTAATTTAGCTGCAGGCGCAGTTCGTTGGTAGTTGTTGTTGTTTTTGCTTTTGCCATGCTTGCGGTGTTTGGTGTTCTTGATGCTGTTGTTGTTGTTGTTGTATGGTTAATCCTTTACCTTGGTCTCCTACATGTTGTTGTTGTATATCAAAAGTGAATTAAATTTTTTGGAACGAATTTCATTCCATTTGCGTGTTGGACGATTTTTTGCACATTTTTTGTTTTTGTTATTTTTGAATTTATTAAAAAAAAAGCGCATTGCCACTGCGTTTGCTGTGTGGTAAATGTTTTTGTGTGTGTGTGTGTGACTGGCTGATGTGCTGCTCTGGTAAGAGAAGTTTTGATTTTTCATAACATTTTTGTGTGCTTTAGTTTTTTATGTGATTTATTTATTTGAGGACTTGAAGAATTAACTCAATTATTTCTTATGTATGAAAAAAACAGCAATGACCTTGAGTTGTTTCTACTTAAGAGATTTGAATAGATAAACTTTCAATGGAAATAAACTGTCAAAGCAACGGTGAGCTGTCAACGTTTGGTAGAACTTTTGGTATCAACATTTGGAACTGTCGTCTGGTTTTAGTGGGAAGAAGTGTGTTGGTTAATGTGGAGGAAGAAAATTAAGGAAAATTACCACCGGGGGGAGTAAAGGAGGAATTGCTCCTTTACCAGATGTGCAGAAATTAAACGCTTGTTGTGGCTCGTGGCTTTATTATAGTTTAAAAATTCATTTGGGAAAGACTTTCCATTTATTTAACCCTTCGACCCCGAATTTCACCCTGTGTCTCGACATAACTTTTTGGTATTTAAAGCATGAAAGATTTGCCTTAGAAGTGTGCATACGACATTTGAAGTCGCCACAACTCTTTGTTAGAGTTCTAGAGCTAGTTTACTTTTGAACAGTTTTAGCTTAAAACGGGTTAAATAAATTTTGTATCAATATTTTTTAATTACAGAAAAATTATTTGATACTTACGGCAAAATACAAAATTATCCTTTTTTGATTTTAATTAACCATTGTTAAAGAATCAGGGTTTTGATCAAACGCGCCCAATTCGTAGACTTCAATTAGAACACAAACTTTCTCTGATATCACTTGGAAGTTATTGGAAATTATTTTGGAAATAACAGTAAAATTTTTGTAATTGGCTTTGAACTCACTTCTATAAATATGAGTTTGTAAAATGAAACCCATAAATCAATCGTAGCTTTTTCTATAAGATGAAAAATAGGTGAAGTTGCTTTCAGGCAACTTTGGGCTCGAAGGGAGTAAATTTATTTTGAAACTTGATATTTCATTCGTAAAACACATAGAACTTTAGAACAAAAGTTAATGGCTATAACAATCATTAGTCATTAACTAACTAACTTACATCAATTAAAGCTATCAAATCCATCAAATCTGTGGCCGTAAGGAATAACAGCCAAAGTCGATTTTATGAAGTTTTCAGGAGAGCACTTTTAATTTTTGATTTTGCTTTAACTTCGACTAGATACATTTTAGATTTTTGGGCGTAAAACATTCATTTTATGAGCAAAAGCCATAGAATTTTGTGTAGTAGTACATTTGAATATGACGAATGCAATAGTGGTAATAACTCAATTTTGTCTTAATTCGACTTTGGCTGTTATTCCTTATGGCCACAGAAATACTTGAAAAAAAATTCAATGAAAAAATTATTTCACCTTAGCCGAATTTACTCCTTTTAAACATTTAACATAAATATATTTTGCAAAATTGAGGCCAACATTTTTGTATTATTTTCTAAATTCTCACCGAAAAATGCCATACTTATTAAAGTCTCTTAAATTTGTTTAACTGTATCAAAAACGGAAATAAAACCTCCGGAAATATCCATTGAAATTGATTAAGAAAGTAAAACTGTCTTCAGGCGCCGCACTGCAACAATTAAAAATTTCACAGCCACCTTTATTGCATACTTTTAGGCACATGCTCGCCTACAGCCACAGAACATACACAGTTAGCAAATGCAAAAACCTAGTTGAACGCTAAGCATAAGTTCCAATTGTGGACTTCACATTGCAGACGCAAACCGTGCACAAAGTTTCTTGATATGGATTATATGTGGATTTTGTTGGAACGTAAAGGAATCTCCATTGTGGATTTTAAAACACTTTCATTGCAAAGAATGCAGCCAGGACTTTCTATTAGAGTCCGACCGATACCAAATTTTTTGGCCGATGCTGATGCCGATTAATCGGCATCGGCCAATTATCAGCCGATGCCGATTAATCGGTCAAAAGGCCGAAAATCGGCCGATGCCGATGCCGATGCCGATTCCATAGAAAAAAAACACGAATGAATTCAATCAAAAACACAGCTTATTTTATAAAACAACAAAAGGAACTATTACATATATAATACATTTCATCACATTTATCACAAATTAACAAACGAAAACAACTAAAAACTAAATAAAATTACAAGAAAATTCAGAATTCAAAATTAATATCTCATGAAAATTGCTCATTCTATTTGGCACAAGCAATTAACAAAAGACCCAATAGCCAATATAGCTGAACAAGGTGTTGATGTAGCAAAAATAGATTAAAAATATCTGAAAAATATTGTCCCCTTAAGTATTTGTCATAAAATCCAAACAAATCTAAGGAGAAACCCCCTAATCAGGCAACACTGGTTTGTAACGTATAATAAAAATGTAATAAATATACAAAGCGAGATATGAAAAAGGAAGACAGTGCGATTCAGCTGCAAATAAAATCGTATTAAAAAATCGAAAATCGTAAAATCGACCAAAAAAACCGATGTGGCATCGGCCAAAAAAAGCCGATGTGGCATCGGCCAAAAAAGGCCGAAGCCGATGCCGATGCCGATTCTTTTTTTTTTGGCCGATGCCGATACTAGCCGATGCCGATACCAATTTTATTGGCCGATACTAGCCGATGCCGATGCCGATTAATCGGTCGGACTCTACTTTCTATACATTTTTCACACAAGTATGCTTTAACTATCTGGAACTAAGGAAAAATTAACATACGAAACTTATTAACTCTTCGATGTGCAGTAATTAGTTACTACACATCTGCACCTTGTCGTCTGACCAGACGAAATCTAGGTGAGGCTTTTAACAAAGACAAAGCGCAATGACAAATGAAGTTTATTATGTTTATATGGTAGGCAACGTATGTAAGTATATATATATACAAATTATGTTCATATATACTTACGTAGTTACCCACAAATACACTGTAAAAAGAGGATAAATCTTTGATTTTTTTTTTTTTTTTAACCAATTCGTCTGGCCAGACGACAAAGTCCATCCGAGGGTTAAGGTCCTTTGTAAAGAGCTGCACTAAAGGTTCTTTTGGACACACTTCACTACTGCACAGTACTGTCAAGTAATGTACTTCATTGTCGCGTTGACAGCGAATTCAAATGTTCAATAGTTCTATTCTGCAACAAAGCAAGCACTGCATCATTCGAAAACCTTTTTGCTACAGCATCGACAGTGCTTGTGTTCTGTTGTGAGGCAAAACATCAAAACAGAAAGCTATAATGAGGTTAAGTAACGGTAAATCACAGCAAGCACACCGAGTGAAGTGGAACTTCTACTTCACACCGAGTGAAGTAGAACTTCTACTTCTTCTACCGAGTGAAACATAACTTCTACTTTACACCGAGTGAAACGGACTTAAATAAATATCAAAAAAACATGTTTTAAACCTGCGTTTTTTTTTACATTAATGTGGTTGTAATGCTTGAAAGATTCCATACAAAATATCAAAACTAAACATCAGCTACTGCGATCGTGCAAAACAAAACACCGTATGCTTGAAAATGTTCTACTTCAGTCTTTTGCTACTTCAGTGTTGTTCTACTTCAGTGTTGTTTTACTTCAATGTTGTTCTACTTCAGTGTTGTTCTATACTTCACGGTTCTTGAAGTTCTATTGTCGTTTCGTGCAGTATTCACATAAATATCAAAAGCTTTCTTCACTGCAGTGCTTGTTTCGTAGTAAAAGTGAAGAAGAGCGACAGTATTTGAAAGCACAGCGGTGGCTTGCAAGTCATTTTTATAGTGCTTGCGCCGCTCTTTAATCCTTTGTCCTTTTGACGAAGCCTGAATCATTTTGCTTTCTTTGGCCAAAATGCTCTGTATGGACAAAAGTTTACTATTTGGAAGACAGTCAGTATTCGAAGAGAATTAAGAAGAAAACCAATGCTTGTCCCAATTAATCGAGTAAGCAGAACTTGAGTGTTTTTAGTTTTATTTACTTTAAGCCATTTATCGTTCACAAGTTTGCCTATACTTATTTACTAAAAATTTGATATAGCTTTTTACAATTAAATAAAATGATATTAAATTCAATTTCGATTAAATTACATTGTAAAATATTTATAATAATTACGCATAACACAAATTCATATGCAGTGAGTGGCTAAAAGTTTATTTGTTTAAGAACTTCACTTTAAAAAATGTTTTCTTCTTTTATTTTTGAATATAAATAAACTCCAATTCTTGAGATTTTTTCACTTTTAACTCTTCATTTCTTCATTTCTTCTTAATTTATTTAAGAATTTAACTTTTAATTAGAATTTGTTTCTTTAGTTTTTTGATTTCATTTAAACTTGTAATTGTAATTTTTTTATGTTGAATTTTTAATTTAATTTCACCTGAGTTTTCTTTTAATAATAATTTTAATCGTAACTTTTTTAATTTTTTTTTTAATTTTACTAAACTTGAATTTTTTAGGCCTTTATTTAAGAACTAAACTTTGAGTTGTAATTTCTTATTTTTACTTTTTAATTTAATTTAGCTAATCATTTATTTAAGAATTTTACTTTTAATTGTAATTTTTTATTTTTAATCTACAATTTCATTGAGCCTGAAGTTTCTATTAATCATTTATTTAAGAATTTTATTTTTACTTGAAATTTTTTATGTAGGTAATGTTTTTATTTTTAATTGTTGTTCTTACCAAATAAATTGTAATTTGTCGAGCTTTAATTTTTTTTCATTTTACCTTTTTTATTTTGTTTCAGTTTTCTTATTGCAAAATATTTTCAATTAACATTTAAATAAAATAAAATAAAATAAAATAAAATAAAATAAAAATAAAATAAAATAAAATAAAATAAAATAAAAAAAATAAAATAAAATAAATAAATAAAGTTATTTTATCATAACTTCTTATACTAAAAGTTTATGGCTTTCAATTTAATATTGTAGCTCAATTTGTTAATTTTTGAATTTTTTCTTCCATTTGATTTTCTTATTTTACAACAACAAACCACCCTTTAGCCACCCACTGCACATTGAGAAAGAGTTTAATGAATACAACAACTCTGCCACTACTGTTCCAAATTGACACCTTCGCCATTCAGTTGGATGGTTATGGAGATGTCGCGCGGCGGCGAGTGCTCCGTCGAGGTTCGAAGCGGCAGCTCGCGCAGCGGAATATCCGGAACGCTGTTGCGATGCGTGGAGCGGCGCCGGGTCTGTGAGTAGCGCTGCAGGTCCTGGCGTTGGCGCTGTCGCGATGGCGCGTACGAGGTCTCTGTCAGACTGTAAAGTGTGGTGGCGTGCGGCAGCGCGTGGCCAGCGCCATCGCTGGTATTCGCTTCATCGGCCAAGCCGCACTCGAGCGCACCGTGCAGCTGCATGGCCTGCTGACGCGCCTGGCTGCTGCTCGAGTAACGTCCATCAGCCGAACGCGAGCGACGCTTCTTCACTGCCTCGGCGCAAACGTTGAGCAGGTTCTACAATTTGCAATCAGTTAATGAAAGAATTTTGCATGAATAGAGGAAACCATGGCCGCACCTCCTGCATGTCGTCGCGTGCGTTCGCCTTGCGCAGGCGGCGCAGTCCGTGCTGCTCCTCCAGCTTGTTGGTCATGTTCGACATCCAATCTTTGGCGTGCGCCAGCGACAGCGACGACTGCGAACGCTCCGGCAGCCGTTCGGGGAAGAGCGACTCGCGTGTGCCCGTCGCACCGCCAGCGTCCAGCACAAAGATGCGCGGAAAATCAATAACGAAATCGCGACTATGTATCAAATCGTTGAGTGCGCTGGGACGGTTGACGCCTGCGTTGGCAGCTGTGGGCGCCAGGACCGCAGGCACAGCTGCGGCGGCCGCGGCTGCCCGACGTTCGGGCTCGTACTCCAGAATGCTCTCCTCGCTGCCAAGGAACTGGGAGGAAGATAGAACTTCACTTAGGGCTGAGCAAATATGGAAAGTTGTGAAGCGGGGAGCTTTGAATGGAACAAAGGCGAGAAAGAGCGGGGAACAGCGCAGATTTGTGTGGACAATAATGAGTGAAAGCAAAGATGGTGAATTGATGAGTTGAGCAACTTGGAGGTCTAAATTGGGGACCAGGCTGTGCCATGATTTCAGCATCAAGCATTCAAGCATTCAATTGGTTTTGTTTTGTAAATAAAAAATCCAAAAATTAATTAATTTTTCGTATAATGTATTTTCATTGCTAGCAATAATTTTTTATGTTGTTTTGATTATTTTAAATTATTTTATTTAATTTTCTTTTTTGCATTTATTGATTTTTATTATGCAATTTGTATGTACAAAAAACTATATTTAATTTTGTAGAAAATGTTAGAAATATTACAAATTCAAGCTTATAACTTTCAACTCTAGCGACCTCGAAGATTACTTGGCTAACTAAAGAATATTGCAAGCTTTATATAGGAAAAATGTTGGTAAATTGCAAATGCTTTCAGCTTCATAAAATAAAATTGACCTTCAAAAACCAGTTGTAAATTAATATAAAATAAAATAAAGTTTAAGTAAAAAAAGAAGCCAGATATCTTTCAATCTATTCAATCAGTTAAGACCATTCATCACTGTATGCAATTATTACTTTTAATATTAAAAATTTTTTATGCATTCAATTTAATGAATTAATACAAGCAGAGTCTGAAAACCTCAACATGAAGATGACAGCACTCGTAAACAAAAAATTGTGATTTTTGTTTTAGAAATTTTAGTCAGTCTGAATGGGAAGTGTTATTGTTTGACATTGGTTTGATTCAGTCGATGTACTTTTCGAATATGGAAACTTTTCAGACCATCCTTATGTGTGCACTAGACATGATTTAGTTGGGTAAAATGATGTCGCATCGAGCTCAAAGTGCACAAAAATGCTAGGAAATTCAACAAAGTGCTTCACAGCTGCTCAAAAGTTGCACTTAGAAGGTAAAAATATATGGCTGACCCTCAATAGTTTTCCCTACTGAACATTTCTTTCAAACAAATTTGTCCTTATTTTTACAAAAAAGCTGCTAAATTCCACATATTGCTCCACACCTGGTCAGAAGTTACTCTTAGAGGGTTAAAATCTTGGACTGACCCCCACTACTTTTCTCTACTGAACATTTCTTTCAGACATATTTATACCTTATCTCCAATCCTTAATGGAGCTCCCATACAAAATGGTCGTTTTTATAAAACAGGCTCCCACTGCGCCCATGTTGCTCCCAGACGAGTCAATTGTATGACCGACACCCACTTATTTTTGCTTCCAAATATTTCTTCCAAACATACCTACTCGCTATCTTCAATTCTTAAGGGAGCTGCCGTACAAAACGGGCCATTTTCTATGGAATTTGCTTCCCTCTTGTTTAAGTAATGCGAGAAAACATCATATCTCTGAAAGTTTTCAACCGATTTTGATGATTTATATAGCAATCGGCAACATTTCTGAGTAAAAAAAATACAAAATTAACTAAAGTTGAAAAATTTACCACAAACGGCCACCTCCCATACAAATGAAGTTGTTAGGTCGTTAACTTTTGGGAGCAAAAATTAAAATGTGGTGTCGAAACCCCATTAATTTTTCAATTTCAAATATATTTCCAAACATAATTGAGCGTTAAGAAGAAATAATTTGATTTTTGTGGGCTCATAAATTTGTTTACCAAACTGACACAAATTCTTCAGATCTTTCAGCTTCGAGAACCCATTATTAAAAATCTCCACACAACACTAAATCATGTCTAATGTGCACACAACATTCCTTAACCCTTTCCGACATGAAAATAACAGCCCGCTATATGAATTGTATGGGCTGTAGTCCAATATATTGGACATTGTGACTGAAAGGGTTAAAAAAATTGGTTTAAATATTATTATAGGTTAGATGATGAAAAACAGGCAGCTTGTACTGGTACACTGTGCAACAACACACTCGTTTCCAATTCTTCTTTAGGCAAATGTTTCTTTTTTCAAAAAAACTTAATCATTTCATCATTTTCCATCACTTTACTTATATCACTTATCATATAATTTTTTACTAAAATCACTGACTTTGGCTGTTTAAGAGTAAAAAACGTTGTCTTTTCGCCTTACTACACTTCAAAGCATTACATAAGCGTTTCTAAAAGAATTTTTGAAATCAAAAACATAAAACTATATCTTATAATACAATAATGCTTTATACTAACTTTTCGTTTACATAGCAAAATCCTAGCAGTGGCACAAAATTTTCAAAATTTATATAATTTTTTATGTATTTTGAATTTAGATATTTTTAAGCAACACTAGAAAATTTAGTACTGAGAAAAATTTAGTAATTTAGTACCGAGAGTAGTAGTATTGAAGTACGTCGACTGCCAATTTATCTATTGAAATTTGAAAATATATATATATATATATATATTGCAAAATTTCAAATATTTTTTACCGGCTGGGCCAACTAAAGTGGTACCTTGACAAAATTAAATATAAAAATTATATTTTCTGATAGAAAAGTTTTTTAGGATTCAACCCCCACTGAACAACTAAGTCTGTAACATAAGTTCTTAGAAGACTATTCAAACGGAATACTTCCACCATTTGGCTTCACAACGATCAGAAGTCACTTTCGAAACAGCTAACACGATGTACAAAGGACCTCCTGGCTTATGCGTCACTCACGACTTTAACAAACTTTTAGAGCATCCAATGAAAAGTGTTTTTTGTTTACAAAAGCCTTCCACTGCAAAACACATCATAGATAATAGTCGAGGGAATTCAGGTCTGGTGAGTAAGTTGGCCATAATTTAGCAGATATGAAGTCTGGGCTGTGCAATCTTTACGCGAAGGTGTAGAGTCCTTTTAAATGTACTATTTTCATTTTCAAATATTTTTGTAGATCATGGAATCAAATGAGCTTGAATGTGATTTTGATAAATGTCTTGGTTTACATTCATAGAAAATAAAACAAATTCTCAACAAAGACTTTAAGTTGGTATCAGCTTCAACGGTCAATTAATTGATTAAAATTATTGATGATGATTGATTGGTTTTTGTGTACCTAAATTCAAGTTTTCCATAGACACATTCTGATTCTATACTTTCACAAATGTGGTCGTGTTGCTGCCGTCGTCAATGTGTTCGGGGTATTAAGTACGTTTAGCGTACATTATAAATAACTTTCTTGACGACTTACAACAAACTGTCTTCAAATTTACAAGGAACATAAATCAAGTATTGAATAGACCAAAGATTCCCCGATGTCAAATTTGTCAATTTAAAAAAAGTATCACTTCAATGGGTGTACAAATTTTAGTTGGAAAAAATAATATAGTTCTATGCAAATTCATAAAAAGTTTTTATAATGTCTTTTAATTACTTTGTCATAAATTTTTTTCATTTTTTTATTTTGTTAAAAGTTAATTTTAATTTAAGAACACTTTGTTTGTTGTGTTTACTATTACTTTGGCACCATTTATGTTTTTTTTTTTGTTTTTAAATAAATGTTTTCAAACAATTCTTATTGCATATTTTACCCAGCAATTTAATAACTAAGGCTCAGCCCAAATGAACTAATTTTAATCACTAATTAAATGATAAATTGTGTTAAGAAATTTCAATTTTGGAAAATTTCAAATCATTGATTAGAACGCAACACATCTTAGTTTATCAAATGCTTCAATAAATCCTAAACTGTCTTTATGAACAATTTTTAATAAAACCAAAAAAAAATGTCAAGTAATTTAAGTGTTCCATGTGCCCAAATGAATTAATTTTAATCAAAGATAAATATTTGTGTAGCTCAGCCCAAATGAATTTATTTAATTACTGATTAAATGATAAAATTTCAAGTAATTTAAGTGTTTTAAATGCCCAAATGAACTAATTTTAATCACTAATTAAATGATAAATATTTGTGTCTGACAATTTCAATGTTCGACAATTTCAAACCCTTGGTTAGAGCGCAATACATCTTAGTTTACCAAATGCTTTAATAGATCTTAAGTTGTTTTTATGAACAATTTTTAATATAACCGAACAAAATTTCAAGTTATGTATTTAAGTGTTTTTGAAACTCATGTAAAATAGACTCATGTAAAATAGATATGACAATCACTTCTCGCTGTGGTCGACTTATTACCAAAAAAGTCAATGAAATTATGGATAAGTTTCAGGGAGTATGTCATGTGACTAGTTACAACATGAAGAAAAAACTGAGAAGAAAAACTGAAGATGGACCACTAAAAAATTTTGAATCATTTCCATAAATTTGGTTTCAAAAGGAAGCACGATTTTTGAGTGCCTCATGAACTCAGTTTAAAACATTTGACGGACCAAATTTCGATTTTCGACTCACTGTTGAAAAGAAATCGAGACAGTTTTTAATCGTTTGAAAAGTGAGTCAGATAGATATTCATGTTCGAAAACTGTCTTCGAAAAAAATCTAAAAAAGAGAAAAAATCGAAAAAATCCTTAAGCAGCGGTCTTAAAGCCAAGATCGGCGAGAGAAGTTGATGTTTGTGTATGTGTTTTGTGAGACTTAATTGGTATTGTCCATTAGGCTACTGTCGCCTGGTTAAAGGATTCGGCTCGAATCTCTACTGCCAGTAAATAATTAAAGCAATTGAAGCAGGAAATTGAAAAAGAGGACAGAATTGATCAACAGGAAATGTGTCCAATGCTAAGCCACACATATCTTTGTTGACTTGACAAAAACTAAAAGATTTTGCCTGGGAAGTTTTGATGCAGAGGACTGCAAAAAAGTTTTACAAAGATAAAGTTCAGCAATTCTACAAAAAAGGAATAATTGTGGTAATCGAATAATGGCAGAAGGTAAAAAGTTGAAAAGAATAGGCAATATGAAAACAATTGTTGCTTGGAAAAAAATTATTAATTTTTACCTAACACTTTTTCCATCTCAACAAATAAAGACCTCCCGTCGAGGAGGTCCGCAGGAATACCCATGAAAAAAGACAGTCAAAGTCACAGAGTCATTGATGATAATGGAGTAATGGTGTTCCACATGGTGCGGACTTATTTTCAGCTATTTTCAGTTTGAACCATTGCACAGTGATTCAACTCTATACAACCGCGAGACAAAATTAGAAGGATTTTGGGGTTTTCTTAGTTGGAGTTTTTTTCTTTCAAATTTCATCAAAATCGTTAAATTCTGCGACCATAAATTTTTTTAATTTTGTCTATGGAACGAATCACTGTGCATTGTTTCATATAATCTTCCATCCTTTCCAGGTCCAACCATCCAACTATGGTGTTTTTCTAGCAAAGACAATGCGTCGCTGCAGAAAACGAATATCGTATGTTCCATTGAATTTCATAGCACATACAACAATTGTTTTCTCAGGCGACGAATGTTTGGCTTTTCACGTGTGTTGGCCAATGGAGAACAAAAGTTCAATGCAACTAATTTGTTTAAATTGGAATACTAAATAAATTTCAGGTGTTAACAAAGTATGACAAAACTAGCATTAAAAACATTGGATCATCTTGTAACTGTATTCGTGTTAAAGAGTAATTTTCCTTCAATATATCACTACGAGTTATTTTGCTGAAGTGTAGACAACAATCCTTCTTTGTGCTCTAATCATGTCAACCTTTGTGCCTACAAAACATAATTTGCGGTGAGCGCAGATTTTTCTGCACAATCGATCACTTGTTTCAAAATTTATTGAAGAAAACTTTGGTGAGGTTTCAATGGGCTGTGCTACCCAACCCACCAGACGTTACTACTTTCAACTACTGCTTCTTCGGGTCGTTTTATTTCTTACAAAAAAGTCAAACATTTAATTGATACTTGGATCGTTTAAAAAGACGAGACACTTTTTCAATGCAGAATCCATATGCTGCCTGAAAGTTGAGAAAAACTTGTAACTAACAAGAAACAATAATTTGAATAAAATACATTTAACACAAATTTGAATGATTCTTGGACTATTTAAAATGACAAGAACTTTTTTCAATGCTATGTATTCTGCTGTCTGAAATTTGAGGAAAATTCGTAACTAACAACGGACAATAATTTGAATAAAATTCATTCTACGCCAATTCAATCTACGCCAAAAACCAAACAAGCAAACTTTACAAACTTTGAATTTCGTTACAAAAACCAGCCCTCAAAACTTATTTGTACCAAAATAACTCAAACAGCTGCGTTAATATGCAAATTTTGATTCACCATCTGACATAACTGTGGATCGTTTAAATGCTAATGGGATAATTATTTCATAGATTAGTGTTTGTTGTTGTGTGATATTACTAGAAGTACTCCTGTAATCTAATATTTTTGGCAAACGTGTATTGCTCAACTAGCAAAAGTAGCTCGACGTCTAAATTTTTTGTTTACCTAACACTTTCAAATTGAATTTTACTTTCATTAATTTAAAAGTTTTTAATCAAACATGTGTTTTGCTAGCCCAAAGTATTTGTTGTCAAGCACAAATAAATTTAGGACATACATACATACAGTTATACAGTATACCTACTCGATATAGCTCAATCAATCAAGCTGAGCAATCAACGTTTCTTAAAAAATGCTGGCAATACTCGTATTTGTTGTTGTTTTATATTTCGTTAAAATATTTCGCATTTATTTGGTAACACTTTCCACAATTTAAGTATCATTTGTCTGTAACGTTATATGTGTATATGTGTGTTTGTGTGTGTGTGTGCATGACTGACTAGTCAAAAGTCACTGTGACTTGGTATTAAAACCGCTTATTAGCTAAGAATTGCTGTAGCACCAGACACAGCCAATTGGCGTTAAAAGTTTTCAATGCGAACGCCAAACTTTGATGAAGATTGTCTGTTTTAACACTAGAATGCACATTAGATATGATTTAGTGCAGGATTTTTCGATTCCGATGCTTCGCAACCTCTCATTTTATGCGGTTTGGTGAAAAAGTGTATGAGCCAAAAAGTTTTGGGGCTAGAAAGTTCAGTCACAGTTCACAAAAAAGCTGGGAAGTTCGAGAAATTGTTGCACAGCTGGTCAGATGTTGCCTCAGTTGCCTTAGAGGGTTAAAATCTATGACCGACCCCCACTACTGAACATTTCTTTCAGACATTTTTATACTTTTTTTACAAAAAAGCTGGGAAATTCCACAAATTGCTCCACAGCTGGGCGGAAGTTGCTCTTAGAGGGTTAAGATCTATGACTGACCCCCATTAATTTTTTCTTCTGAACATTTCTTTCAAACATATTTATTCTTTTTTTTACATAAAAGCTGGGAAATTCGACAAATTGCTCCACAGCTGGTCAGATGTTGCTCTTAGAGGGTTAAAATCTATGACTGACCCCCACTAGTTTTCTCTACTGAACATTTCTTTCAAACATATTTATACTTTTTTTACATAAAAGCTGGGAATTTCGACAAATTGATACACAGCTGTTCAAATGTTGCTCTTAGAGGGTTAAAATCTATGGCTAACCTTTATTAATTTTTTCTTCTGAACATTTCCTTCGACCATACCTACCCTCTATCTCCAACCCTTAATGGAGCTCCCACACAAAATAATGGTTTTTATAAAACAGGCTCCCACTGCGCCCAGTTGGCTCCCAGACGTATCAAATGTAGGACCCACACCCATTTATTTTTCCTTCTGAATGTTTTTTTCCATACACTTCTAACCGTTATTTCCAAGTCATAAGGGAGCTGCCATACAAAACTGACTATTTTCTATGAAAATTGCTTCCCTCTTGTTTAAGTTAAGCAAGAAAACATCATATCTCAAGAACTACTGAACTGATTTGAATGATTTATTTAGCAGTCTTTAAAATTTTTGAGTGCAAAAAATACAAAATAAATTAAAGTTCTAAACTTCAACACCAGAGGGCGTCTCCCATACGTTCGGAGTTGTGAGGTTGGCAACTTTTGGGTTTCAACGAAGCAAAAATGAAAATGTATTATCGAAACCATATTAATTTCACAATTTTGAATATGATTCTAACTGAAGATTAGTGTTAAGTTTAATTAGGTTCAGAGGGCGTGTTTGGAAAACCCGTACTTTTGTTCTGAGGCATCAGTGTCCACTATGACTGCGCAAAATGAGAGGCTGCGGAGCATCGAGAACCCATTATTAAGAATCTCTATACAACACTAAATCATGTCTTATACACATACATGAGTCCATTGAGTCCTGTTTTTATTTAATTCCATGGCTTTTTGAAGAAAAAACCTTTGTGGTTTTTTGTATTTTTCAAAGCCAACCTTAAAAAATTTACAAAAAATTGTTAAAATAAAATTATACACCTATTTTGTAACATAATTCATTTGGACATTTAAGAAAGTATCAATTGGTCAAGCATTCTAGTGTTAACACGCAACTGGCTGTGGGCAAATTTGCGCTGTTACATACATTCAATTTAACTAAAACTATACGACAGGGGCAGTGAGGCAGCGAGGCAGTGCCAGAGCATTGGGTCCACTGCGACTTTTTGCTAGTTTATCATTCATAGCAACACTTTCAATTAGCTTCACACATGTCTGCACACTGCTGCTCTGACGGCCCCAGAGTCACTTTGAGTGTGTTTCTTTGTGTTTGTGTGTGTGTGTGCTGGCGTATTTAAAACTAGCCTAATCATCTAAGTAATTATGTAATAAGTCTTAGAAAGTCTTAAGTAATTTATGTTTACATATAAAGTAATTACAAATTTCAAAGAGCTTTACAAACAGCTTGACGGCAGCTGCAACTAAACGCAAAATTTAACACAAACAAAAAAGCGCTAGCAAATTTCATAAAGCCATACAATACAAGTAATGCATACATAATTCTATTTACAGTGATATGGCCGGGCACGCATCGCTGGCCTACTGGCTGTGGCTACATTGTGGGAGGGGTGGAGGCGCGCACAATCGAACGCATTAAACATCAGTCACTTGACGACTGGCCGTCGACACCTGCAGCACCAGCGGCGCCGAATTACGTCGCCCATTGCTGGTCGCCACAACGCCACCAACTGGCTGCTGCTGGCAGCCAGTTCGAAAATGTGACTCGCCGCTGCAGCAGCCAATGTTGTTGCTACAATTGCTATTGCTACTATGACTACCACAATTATTGTTATTATGACTACAACTAGCGCTACTACAACTATGTTGTTGCTGCTGCTGCGGCTGCGGCTGCGCCTGCGACGGCGGTTGCTCCGACTGATACGCATGCGCGTGCGTCTCGTGTGGCGTCTGCGTGTGAGTTGATGCAACTGCTGGTGCGGGTGCGACTAGCGGCGGCGGCGGCTGCGAAGCGGGTTGCTGTGCCGCCGAGAATGGCGGCGCTAGCGCCACTACAATGACCTCCACATCGCGCTCATCTAAGGCGCCCATGTTGGGCGGTATATGTTGTGGACTGGGCGTCGAGTGTATCTGGTCACCCACCACAAAACCGTAAAATTTCAGCACATCCAATTTGCACATGGGACAAGTGCGATGCTCAATTAGCCATGGATCGATGCAGTTTTTATGAAATTCGTGTCTAGATGGATGAGAGAGAGAGAGAGAGTTAGTGGAGGAATGAATACTAAAATTATTTTATATTGAAGTAAATACTCACTTGCATGGTAACACTCGAATGCAATCTGAAGGCTTGTATGCCTCAATGCAAATGGCACAACAATCGCTATCCATGTCCTTTTCATCGCTACTCTTGCCAGTCTTCGTGGGGATCTTCATGATAGCCTTCTTGGTGACAGAACATAGCTGACGCTGTAAAGTATATATTGATGAGTTTAAAAGATATCATACAAACAACTATATGTATATCACAAAAATTAAAGGTCAGTGTTGTCAGATCAGGAGATTTCCTACTAGATTTGGGAGATTCTTGGCCTTTTAAAAGCATTTTTAGGAGGAAGAATTGTTTAACCCTTTCGGTTATTCTATGCCATATGGCATAGTCTCTTTTCAGTGCCTGTTTTAGGTCAAAAACTTGTGGATACTATATTTTTCAATTTTTGTATTTTTCTCTGAAGATTTTTATACCAAATAATGAAAAAAATATTTTGATTAGTGTACCAAGTAACTTGTAAGGGTTCAGAAAGTGCGCAGTCCTATCGAGCTGCGTATTTTACAAAAAGAGGTCACTTCGTACTTTTATTTATTCTATTACAAAAATCAATTTATTTCATAGGGTTATGTAAGTAATCTAGTAGGTATTTATTGCTTTAGTAAGTGCTAAAAAAGTTAGATCCCAAATATAGTTTACTAAGGCTGTACGATTTTTTTTATTTGTTACTATGCCATATTTCATGATGCCCAAAAACCACTTTTTCGAATAATATTTTAAAAAATTACTTTTGATTATTCATAATGTAGGCTTAAACAGTAATAAAATGGAAAATAATGACTTTTAAAGTTAAAAACAAAAAAGAAGTACCGAAAGGGTTAAGAGAAACTTTAGGAGATTTCTATTTTACGTAAGGGGATTTTTCTGATCCTTAGTGTATTTTTAGGAGATTTTTGGATAACGAAGTATGATGTATTTGGAACACTGACAACAAAACATATTGTCATCTATTTAAATAGTCAAAACATCCTATTGTGTTAAAAATGTGTAAGCTTACAAAATGTAAGCTCGTTCTATTCCTTTAAAATAACGAAAATTATAAAACAATTTGGGAAGAAATATCAGTATTTTTTTAAGATTTAGGAGAAAGTAATTTCAGGTATCTGGCAACACTGTTAAAGGCATCCTATCCTAAGGTTTATCCTATTTTATGACGACGTTCATTATTTTGTAGCTATTTTGAAAACAAAAGTCATCCTAAAAGTATGCCACTTGTTAAGATTGATTGTACACCACATCTAAGTGCAAATTAAACTAATTTACTAAACTCTTTGGCATACTTTTAGCATCGACTTAAGTTCCAATATGCATTAATTTATTACTTCAAATATTCTTTAAAACTTACCGACTGTTGGTCTTTTGTCTGCAAATATCGGAATCTTTGTATGTAGTAGAATAGTAGCCAAACTAGTGAAATCACCATGAGTACTATGAATGAAATGGACACGAATAGCACTGATGTTCTGCAAATAGAGACAAATATTCAAATAGATTAAATAATATACAAACAAATTATATTTTATTGAATAAAAATTTAAATTTTTTAATATTTGTAATTGATTATAATGTAAGCGAATTATATAGAAATATTTAAATAGATTAATTGATATATAAGAAATTTTATTTTATTGAATAAAAATGGAAAGTTTTTTTTTAATATTTTTATTGATTATAATGTAAGCGGATTTTATAGAACTTAAACTTAATTAAGTTTAGAAAGAGTTTAGATCAAAGATTGCTGTCTTATGTTATGTCTTCTATGTCATCTTTAAGTCATGCAACTCTTTTTTTATAAAATCTTTAAAGCTTTGTGACTAACAAGAAGAATTGCTATTTTATATAAATTGTGAAATACTTTAATTAGTGGTTAGGGTCTTGAAGATTCTTGTACAAAGAAGTTTTGCACAAAAGATCACAAACGGCTGCGGTACTTAATAGGCAGGCCAGGTCGGACACACATTTGAAGATCCTGCTGGATCCCTAGCGGTACCAATTAGAGCTCCTTGACATTGCAGGTCGACGTAAAAATGATTGGTGAGAATGTGTGTGTTCCTACAGAAGTTTAGCAACGACTTAATGTTGTGCCTGAGGACCCCACCGAACCCAGGGAAAAACGGGTTCCTAAGTGAGTAAGGCGAAGACTTGAGATAGCCGCACAGAAGCAAAGAAGGAGGCCCAATATTTATTTTACTTAATAGTTGAAGAAAATCAATAAATAAGAAAATACAATTAAAAAATACAATTCTGAATTTCAAGCAAGAAATTAACTAGATTATTGTGCCTTGGCTATAAAATCTTTTCTTATATTTAAGTGTTAAATTTCATCGTAGTGATAGTTGTATGTCTGTCTTTCAGAGAGCCCGAAAGACCCTATATTTTCTAAATATATAGAACTACCAACTAAATTCAAGAAAAAGTCATATTTCAAGTAGTAAAACTACTTGAAGACACCTTCAAGAACCACGAGCTCTCTAGCCCCACTCCTTACAAAGACCCTTTAAAAGATTCTGCATATTCAAAGTATATTTGATTTGATCTAACAACTAAATATCTCAAAAAGTCATCGGTACACTGAGTACTTAACGTAGTTGAAGAGATCTTCAAGAACTATGAAAGGTAGAGTGTTTAAAGTATTAAAACTAAGTAGTTAAAGCGACCTTTAAGAACCACGAGCTCTCTAGACAGTCTCCTTCATTAAATTTTTAGAAAAGATAGAAGTAGACAGAAGAGATAAACGGAAAATAGACTGTAAGAAACCCGCCATAAATTTGGTCAACCTTAAACTTTTTTCGTTCTAGAGAACTTCTCTCCTCAAAAAGGATCCAGAAGACAACCATTGATTGGTGCTTTGATGGATCATTGTTTAATTGGCACCCAGACAAGAAGGTTGGTTGTGCTTTCTAATGATTTCTGTAGTAACTTCCTCGTAGGAAGAGGAAGAAAATGTATTTTACTTTCTATATATTTCTGCCGCATTATCTATAAAAAAGGAAGACTCACCTGGGCAACATCTTCATGCACAATCTAGGGGATTCTGCCAATGAGACTATTCAAAGTCTAAAAGACTTCGTAAGGAACTCAAACTGGATTCAATGATTGATCGGCCTTAAGCATGATTGATTGTCGAATTATGATTCATGATTGTCTTTAAACAGTCCTTAAATTGTTAAAACAATCTTCAATATTTAAGTTGTTTTCATGATCTCCCATACAGCTTCACTCTTTTTGGAACTTAAGCAATTCTAAATTGAAATTGAATTTGATTTCAATACTCAACAATTAATCAAAAGTTTTCCTGTTCCAATGAATAATTTCTGATTTAGACTTCATTTGGAGATGGTGAGAACATAGTGAAAACAGTTCAAGAATTGTGTTCAAATAAATGTGATTACTATCTCCATCGAGATCCCATGGATCCAGAAGCTCAATGGTTTTTACATCTCCAATCCACTTTCCCTATGTCTGGAACAATAAGAGTGCCTGAATGTATAATTTGATTGCTATATTCTATAGCGAATCAAATGTTTTTATTGACTGAGACTTCATTCATGCACAACAAATGAATTATCAGCAGATGGTTTCTGTCTTCTACAAGTTGACAGTTAAATTGTAGAATAGTAGACTGCCTAGAATTTTTAAAACTCACATTTAGTCACAACAGCACTCTTGGTCAAAACTCACTCTTGACCAAATCCATCCTTAGGAGTTAAGGTTGAGGGAACGCCTGACCATCTAAATCAAACTGACTTCATAATCAATTGATTAGAATAATTGATTAATCCAGCGATAAACAAGAATTCATTTACAGGATACTTAGCTTCTGGTTTCCTCAAATGGTGATGAAGATTATAAGCATAAATAACATATGAAACAACAACAATTATACAAATATAGAACGAAATATAGAACAAACATTGAACAAGAAAAATCTATATACGAATTTAACTATACATCGAAGAAGAAGAAGAGAAACTACAGAGAATACAATAAAGAACTGGTTGCTTTTGTTGTACAAAGCCTGGTACAAGTTTTCATTTTTCAGTTTTTTTTTCACGATTTTACTAGTCAGTTTCGCATATATATTAAGTGATATAATTTTTTGTTAAACGATCAAATTTAATTGTTTCTTTTTACAATAATCTATAAATTTTGAAATTTTAGAAAAAAAAAAGGTCAAATTATTTTTGATTTCAAGTGTTTTAACAAAGTTTGAAGTCAATTAATCCAATAAACTTTTTCATATAACGTCTAAAAGTTTTTTTTTGATAATATTTTAATTCAGTGATGACCATTTTGCTACTCGCGAGTACTCGCATCACTGTTTTAATTAATAAATTAGATCAATTCAATTATTATAACAAATTATCATATCTTTAAGTCATGGTTTTGCTTAATATAACAAAAACTCTGATTTGACTTCTGATTTTCTAGAATTATTTTATTTTTTCATACATATTATATTTTTTTTGTTTTTTTTTTATTAATGTTTTGTTTGGCTTTCAAACTCGGATATGTTGTAGAACGCATAGATATGGAAAATTTTTGAATATAAAACTCTAAAAACATAGTTTGAACTCTGTAACTTTGAACGAAGGAACAACACTACTAACTTACTTTTTTATGATCTACAACATATCCGAATTTCATCCAAAATGTATGCGGCTGCCCTGAACCATTTTCTTGTAGTATCTAAAAATATTTAAAGTAAATAGTAATAAAATGTTAAATATTGTAGAGTTTATTGAGAGAACATTTAATTACCAAGAGGAAAAATAGTCAAACATTTTTTTATTAAAAAAAAAGTTACAAGATAAAAGTCTCGTAATATTTCTTTGTTAGGCCAGAAACTTTTCAGACCGACCTCGTGTATGAATTGCCTACAGAACCGTAAAGACAACTTTTCTTCTTTCTTTGATTAGTTTGTTCTTTTTTTAGTGATTTATTTTAGAAATATATATCCACTCGTTTTTATGCAACAAATATGTTTTTTTCTATAATAAAGTAATGAAAACAAATTTTGAATGTTGTTAATGACATATCGAATGGCAAAATGAACAAATGAATCATAATTTTTGTAAAACTTAAACATTTAATTGCATGTTGTAATTGCAGTGTTCCCAGATAGTGCTGAAATTTCTTTGCAAAAATTTAAAAATTCTCCAAAATTTTTGTTTAATCATTTTTGTCATTGTAAACTGACAACAAATACTTTTTTTCTATAATTAAGTAATGAAAACAAATTTTGAATGTTGTTAATGACATTTCCAATGGCAAAAAAAACTAACAGTTTTCGATAACATATAATTTTCGAATCATAATTTTTTTGGGATTGCAATGTTGCCAGACAGTGCGGATTTTTTTTTTTCAAAAAACTTAAAATTTCCCTTAAAATTTTGTTTATAATTTTTATCATTGTAAACTAAGGAATTAAACTCATAAATCATTTTAAAAAATTATTTTAATTAAAAATTAAAAAAATTATTAGCCACACAGTGCTGAAATTTCTTTCGAATAATGAAAATTTGTTGTCGTTTTCACAATTAAGTAATTTAACTCAAAAATCATAAAATTTTTTTAAAATTTTTAATTGTAAATAAAAAAAAATTATTAAAAATTGAAAAAAAATTATTAAAAATTAAAAAAATTTATTACAGTCGTGTCTGGGTATAGTGAACACATAATATAGTGAACACCTCGATATAGTGAACACCCAAATTTTGATATGGAGCCTCTAAATATTGAAAAAAATTTTAATCAAAAAACAAAAAGTGTTTTTTGAGCAAATAAAACGAGATTTTGAACAAAAATGTTAACCTTGATATAGTGAACAACCTCGATACTGTGAACAGGCCTTGCAATAATTAGTTCACTATATCCAGACACGACTGTAGTTGTTTTTTTATGGCAGCCTTTTTGTTCCGTTTCAGTTCAGAAACAACTTAACAAAAAAAAAAAATAACATACAAAATGAAATCGGTATAAAATTCGCTTTTGTTAACATCCTTCATTCATTACATAAATGATACACTTTGAAGTATAAAATTTAATTAAATTATATTAGATACTTTAACTTTCAATATTCAATGCTTCAGTTCCCCTAATGATGTCAAACGTATCAACGTCAAAATCTCCTAAACTTTCTTCCAAAAATGTTTCTAAAAGGCCAAGAAATTCATAACTCTAGAAGTAAATCTACTAATCTGGCAACACTGTACAATAACAATAATTGTACTTGCGGTTCAGTTGTGAGTACCTCATACTGTATTCCTGCCAGACAACTCATTGCCTCAACTCCAAAGTGGCACTAAATAATGAATAACGCCCACTATGATGTTTGATCAAATTCTTCAATTCGCCTCAGCCAAACTTCTACAATTTACTGAACATTTTTATTTTTCAGTAGTTTTTTTCACTCGCTTTTTTCAGTTTTGTTTTTACAGTTGCGTGCGTGTAGTTTTATTTAGAATGTTGAACGCGTTTCGCGTAAATAGGTTGCATGAAAAACACGCGTGCGGCAAAATAAGCCCAAACAAACACAAATTAATGCGTCAAATTTATGCGACAAGCGAAGCCAAGTCGAGACGGCGAGTTGGGCGCAATAAATGCACATGTGAAGCAATTCACTGTTCAACCGTTTTACTGCTTTCGTGTTTAACCTCGCTGCCGATTTGCACGTCTCGTCCACCTGTGCACAGGTGCGTGTGCGTCTTTGCTCGATAGCAACTGAACTTTTTACTTTAATCTTTAATAAACGTCTTTAATAAACAATAATTTGTTTATTGGACATTCTGTCGCAATAGCTTATCGACACTTTGTCACTTGAATTTTTGCTGATCTCATTGTTGTTATTATTGTTGGCTGAATTAGTGTGCGTGTGCGTGTGCAAATTTTCCTATGGCAATTTTGTTGTCATTTGAATTTTGCTGAAATTTCTTGTTGTATTTTTCGTGTGGCCGTTTGTAATCTTATCAAATGTCTCAGGCAAAATTGCTATTTTTAGCATTGATAAATACGGCCTAAATACTTAGATGAGATTAAGCCATAAGCTGGCTGCTGACTACTTGCTACATAAATTTGTTTAAACTTTAATGAAAACAATTTGCACACTGTTTGCACAACTATTTTGTTTTCTATAATAAATTTGGTTATAATTCTTCTCGCATTATTTAGGAACCAAAATTAAGGTTTCTTAAAAAATAAGATTATGAGAAATGTGTTAAATTATCATGAATTGCAAATGGTTATTAAAGACTTTGAAATTTAATTGAGTTTTGAACAAAATTGGATAAAGTGAAATGGACAAAAAATTCAAAGCCTTCAACAGTTTCGAAAGACTACAAGTGATATGAAATACTGGATAGGAACTGTAAGGGCTTAGTGGATTGGATTATAATTCAAAAGAGTTGTTAGTGATCAGTGGCGTACACAGGACTTCATTTGGGGGGAAGGGGCGGGTTCGCGTACAACTTTTGAGCCAAATTCCATCTAAAACCATACTTTGTATAGGGTGTTTTTTTTAGAGGTTTGTTTTTCGAATAGAGATAAAACTGGCATTTTGTGGTCAAATCTGGCAACTCTAATGTCATTTATGTTCAGTTTGGTTTGCCATTTCATCATGAACCGGTTGACAAAAGAACAACGCTTGCAAATCGTGCAAATTTATTTCGAAAATAATGGTTCAGTTCGCGAACTTTACCGCAAGCTCCGTCCATTTTATGGTCCATCAGAGCAATTAATTCGGTTAACCATGGGTCGTTTTCGCACTACGTTTACTCCATGTGATAATACGCATCCGCAGAGACGTCGAACAGTGCGCACCGAAGAAACAATTGCCGCTGTAGAGCAACATGTTGAAGAGGACCCGAATGAATCGATTCGCCACCGTGCACAGCAATTGGAGCTGGTTGAAAATTGGACCTGTAGAATTGGCTTTATTCGAGCCAGCCGCGGCGGCCACATGCCCGAAATCATATTTAAACATTAATGGCATAAAATTATCCTTCCAATAAAGCCAAATTGATGGACATTAAAACGATTTTCTTGTGTTTTATTTCAATTCGAAGTTCAATACCTCTAAAAAAAACACCCTATACAAGCAATTTTTGAGTTTGGTTGGTTGGTTGGTTGGTTTGAACCCCAAATCCCCCCTGTGTGCACCATTGTTAGTGGTAAGCAACACCGACTCAATCTACAATCATCTTATAAGCTTGAAGGTAAACCAGGCAGTGGCACACTCAAGGCGCATAGGTGAATTCAAATCTTCTAAATATCTTAATTTCAAGAAAAAATGTGAGGGTAGAAAATATGGTTTTAAATGTTAATGGACGTAAAGCTTTGTAAATAAATCCCCTAAAATGAAGTTATGTGTGCGCCACTGATTTGATATCACAAATAAAAATACTCGTCAGCGGTAAAGAACACCGATTCTATCTACAATTAGATTAACTAAACATTTAAAGATAAGTCAATTGTTATTGTTATGAATTTAACGCTAGAAAAACAAACAACAACAAAATTTCACAGACCAAAAGCTTCCGTAGCATTTTTATTTGCTTAAAACATATTTTTTAGAACTTTGTAGAAAAATTATATTTCAATAGCAAACACTATGAAACACAAGTAAATATTATTTTAAGAAAAAATTAAATAAAATTAGCAAGTTTAGCAATTGAAAAGTTCAGCAAACAATTTAAAGTTGTTTTTACTTTATTGAAGTAAATAAAAAAAAATTGAAAATACAGTCGTGTCTGGGTATAGTGAACCCCCTATATAGTGAACACCTCTATAAAGTGAACACCCAAATTTTGCATCGAGCCTCTAAATATGGAACAACATTTTCAAGCAAAAAACAAAAAGTGTTTTTTGAGCAAATAAACGAGTTTTTCAACAAAAATGTTAACCTTTATATAGTGAACAACCTCAATATTGTGAACAGGCCTTGCAATAATTAGTTCACTATATCCAGACACCATTGTATGTTAAAAAAACCACACTTGTACCAATCAAATCCTGTTGTAGCGAAATCGCTATGTCTGAGAGCGGCTTCAGGTTAAATATGATCATCGATCACACACACAGGGGGGTTTAAGGTCTCAACCTCCCCAAATACAAAAATTGCTGGAACAAAATATGGTTTCAAAAGGTATTGAAATCAAAAGTTGTATTCAAACCCCGGCTCCCCACCAAATGAAATCCTGTGTGCGCCACTGTCTGAACTTCCCACAATTACATTGTTATTGTTGTCGCTCTAAAAGAGATAGACTAATGCAATGCAAATATTGTACTCCATCTTTCTTCGACATGAGCTCAGCTAATTGAAATCTACCATTAATCTAGAATTATTGGACGAATGAATAACTAAACAAAGTGGAAATGATGTTCTTAGCAAAAGAAAAAAGAAGATACAGAGAAAAACTCTGAAGAATTCTTCGAAGGAAAGTATCAAGTTGGGAAAGCCGTAACATCACCTGATCTAAGAATTGTATGAATCTTTGTAGACAATGTGGAAAGTGATGTGCCTGGAACCATTGGGACCAGAACTAATAACACAGCACAATAAAATCAATTTTTTTTTAATTAACAAGGTTCTGACAACGGATTCTGGTAGAGGAGGCAAAACAAAAATATACGTGTATCAGTGTTTTGAAAGTTTACGTCTGAATTTTTTTTAGGGGAGGGTCAAATTTTTCCCCTTTTTGCACATTATTATGGTGAATTGGCATACGAAAACCTTGTAACCTCACATTTTAGGTGTATGATGTGTTCAGCAATTTGATGTGAAATACTACGAAGAACATTTTTGTGGAGCATTTTAACCCTTAGCTCCTAATTGTACGGGTCAATTTGACCCTTTTTTTCTAAAATGCCAAAAATGTCCTATAAAACTGGTTTTTTTAAGGACAAAATGTACCACGAAAATATTTGTCATAAATTTCTACTATAGGTCTCTGAATACATCAAAACTCAGAAATTAACTTGAACGTCAGAATTAAGTCAAAACTGAAAATGTGTTTAAGTGTTTATTTCGTACTTAATCAAAATTGGTACACAAAAATCGCAAAAATTTTACACAAAAGTGGAAGAAAAGGCCGGGAACATTGCTTCAAACCCATACTTCAAGAATGTAATTTTCCTTTTCTTGATCCGGACACTTCCAGCACTTGTTTAGTGTAATTTGATCAATGTATTTCAATACATTGTTTTGTTTACCCACAATTGAGTAATACATTTTAGAATCTTTTTATTCTAATTCACTACAACTTTTAATTTACGTTTGGTTTACACGAGTTTACAAATAGGGCTTTCCCGCAACAGGCTCGTAAATTTACGAACTTTACGCGGTTGCAGAGTTTACGCGTTTGATTAAAAAAAAAATGGATTTTTCAAAACGATTGAAATACATTGACTTCTATAAAGCTCCCAACACAATAACTCAATTTTCTCTTATGTCGACTTAAGCTATTTTTCCATATGACCACAGCTATATTTGAAGCTCGTAAATGTTTTCTTTAAGGAAAATTATGATTAAAAAACAAAATGGATTCTATTATAGACAACTTTCTCCATTTGATTATAAAATGGATGTGACTGAATAAATCTGACGGTTGAAATAAGAGGACCATTAATAAAGGATTTGAAGGGAAGAACGGGTTTAGAGGTGAGATCGACAGATTACTAAGCGCAGCACTCATTTAGCCAGTGACAGTAGGGTAAAGGAATCAGATTGAAAGTATGTAAAAAATTGGACTGAAAATCTTGCGATTCTAAATAAGTGAGCCAACATCGAATTCAAGACTAAAGTAATCTTAGGGGATTCTCCTATCAATGTGAAGCATGGCAATGCTTTTTCATTGAAATAATTCAAAGCTTAGAAGACTAGAACTTTTAAAAGCACTTCAGTATATATGACTTGTACTTTTTTCTATTGCAATCAGCTTATAAAAGTATTTACAAAAATGTCTGTAAATTGCAGAAACCCTGAGTCTTGCACCTTACACACACTTTACCCACACATTCCTGACTCTTAGACACATTTGCCGTTCATTACTCTGCTGATGATATATTTTTTGCTAAATTTTTATAAATGAAACGTGCAATCGCCTACGTTATGTCAATGTACTCGCCGGTCAACGTTTGAGGCTGCTGCCTTATCAACGAAATGTGTTGGTTTCATATTGAAAAAAAATAAAAAAAATATTTTTTTTTTTAATTTCATATCAGTCATACAGCATTCCAACAGCACTGCACAGCAATATTTCCCATGAGTACTTTGGCATGCAAATTGAAAAATAGCCAGAAATGATCAAACATCCTCGTATACATATATATATGTATGTATATATGTATTTGTATGCCGTGTCTACAACAACGCTTCGTTTGAACGACAGCCAAATGTCATCGAACTGATGGTAAACAACAAAAATATATTGTTTTAAATTTAAAAATGTTTTTAAAACAAACCAAACAGCAACTAAGAAGAGAACAAACTGATTCAATATTGCGCACGTGTGCAGATTCACGTATGTATTCTATATATGTATGTATGTGTGTGTGTATTTTTATGTGTGGGTATATGTAGGCAATTGCAAAGTAGATAAAGACTTGATAGGATTTATTGTTATTTATAGTAGTTTGCTAATGCTGATGTGCGAAAGTTTTGAGGTAAGCGCTGCGTTTCTTTGAAATGCTAAGTTTTGAGCGAAAGTGTTGTAAGTATGTTTCTAAGTGTGGTAAGATTGTAAGCTTCTTAGGGGCCAATTGTTTGAAGTGAAATTATAAAAACTGATTTAAACTGATTTATTATAATTCCACTTTTAACTTTCTGTAGAAGAGGTAAACAATCTCTAAGTGGAAGCACAAAGGTGATAGCAGGATAAGGTAGGGTAAAGTGGTCCCAAGCCAATTTCGATAGTTATATATACTTATATTTTTAATATTAGTACTAATATAAGTAACCATTTACCCAAGTTTCAGCCCACAATAATTAATTTATTAATTAATTAAATTAATTCCCGATCTGAGAGAATAAAACTAAGAATTAAAAAAAATATTACTACCTTTTGAACTATTGGTTCAAATTAGATCAGATATATTATTAGATATATTAGATGAGATGAGAAAAGACAACAAAGTTCCCTAAACTAATTATGATTGTTATATTTTTTAAGACTGTTTAAAAAACAGAAAAATTTCCCAGAGTTTTAGTTCTTAATAGTTAAAACTAGAAAGACCGCAAGTTTTCCATATCTGCAAAGACTATATATTTTATACGCTGATATATCGAAAAGTACACATCGCAGTTGGCTAATTGTAATTGGAGAACCCTGATTTTAGAACTACTTGTAGAACCCGATAAAAAAATAAAAGTCATCAAAGCAAAAGTTGATAGAAATTAAGTTATTCTAGAAACTACAGATATTTAAAAATGAAAAATCATCAAAATTACCGGAAAGGTTTTTCTATCGTTAAATGACTTATTTCGGAAGATGGTCGCCACTCCAACCTAACCTAACCTCCTAACTTGCTTCTTCCCCTACTCATTTATGTTTTCGTACTTATTTTTCTTCTTCTACTCATTCTTCTTTTGCTATTCATTCCTCTTTTGGTACTGATTCTCTTTCTCCTACTCATTCTTCTTCTCGTATTTCCATGTTTTTTTCTCTTAGACAAATTTCTTCTCATTCTTCTTCTCGTCCCTCCTGGTTTTCTTCTTCTCCTACCCATTCTTCTTCTTCTTCTCGTACCTCCTAGTTTGCTACTTCTTCTTCTCCTAATCATTCTTCTTCTCCTACTTATTCTTCTTCTCCTAATCATTCTTCTTCTCCTACTTATTCTTCTTCTTGTATTTCCAAGCTTTCTTCTTCTCCTACTTATTCTTCTTCTTATCGTACCTCCCAGTTCGCTTCTTCTAGACATTCTTCTCCTACTCTTTTTCGTTCTCGTATTTCCAAACTTTCTTCTTCTCCTAACCATTCTTCTATTTCTCGTACTGACTAGCTTCTTTCATCTTCTCCGTCTTCTCCCACTCATTCTTCTAACACTAATCATTTTTCTCATACTTATTCTTCTTCTCGTATTTCCAAGCTTTCTTCTTCTCCTACACATGCTTCTTTTCCTACGAATTCTTCTTAAACATTCTTCTTCTCGTGCCTCCTAGTTTTTTTCTTGGCACCTTCTAGTTTGCTACTTCTTCTTCTCCTAATAATTTTTCTTCCAATACTCTACTTCTTGTGTTTTCAAGCATTCTTCTTCTCCTACACATTCTTCTTCTCGCGCCTCCTAGTTTCCTTCTTCTCCTCTCCATTCGTCTTATTCCCGTACCTCATAGTTTTCTCCTTATTCTATCCGTTCTTCTTTTTCTCGTACCTCGTAGCTTACTTTTTCTTCTTCATCCACTCATTTTTCTTCTTTTACTCATTCCTCTTCTCCTACTAATTATTTTCAACATACTTTTTATTTTTCTCTTATTAAAGCTTTATTCTTCTCCTACACATTATTCTTTTCATGCCTCCTAGTTGCGTTCTTCTCCTACCTATTCTTCTTCTTCTAGTACTCATTCTTCTTCTTATACTCATTCTTCATCCCCTACTCATTCTTCTTCTCGTATTTCCAAGCTTTCTTCTTCTCGTGCCTCCTAGTTTCCTTTTTCTCCTACGCATCCGTTTCTTGCAGTGACTCCTAGTTTCCTTATTCTACTTCTCCTACTCATTCCTCTTCTCCTACGAATTCTTTTTACACATTCTTTTTCTCGGATTTCCAAGCATTCCTCTTCTCCTACCCATTTTTCTTCCTCTAGTACTAACTAGCTTCCTTTTTCTTCTTCTCCTACTCCCTTATACTATTTAACATATCGCCTAACTTCCTTCTACTCATATTTATCGGTCAATGGTCGCACTTTAATTATCACTGTCTAACATTGTTTCTTTGTTGTTGCTAGCGACCAAAGTCAGCACAAAGACGACCATATTTAGACGAAAGTACGATCAAGCGATCAAGTCCATTTCAAAATTTCACACGTACCTATTCAGTGTGTTGATGGGGCGGCTACCGTGACGGCCCTCGGCGATAATGACGTGCACCTCGGTGCCCCGATCCACAATGTTCGCCAATTCCAGTCCGATATCCTGATAAGTTATCACAGCGGTTATATTGCCTGCAAATGGTGGCAATATTTTTTTACAACCTCTTCACACAATTTCAAGTTCACAAGCCATAACAACAACAAACACAAATGACGACTTACGGTTTTTGTCTTTGATTTGCATTTTCTCCAGACTGTTGACCACTTTGTCGTTGTAGATGATGACACCGTGCGCTCCCTTGGCGTGGACATTCTTCACCTTCTCCTCGAAGGTACAGCGGCCGCGCCGCACCAGCGCTATCCAAACGACATCCGACGCCGGCGTCGGTTTGCCACTCGTGCCGAGTATGTTCGGCGAGCAGGCGGTGTCGTCTTCGACGCTGCTCGCATCGGTTATGTGCACCAACTGGCCCTCGACGGTGAAGATGCGACCCTCGCCGTAGCGCGCCTTCTCCTCGCTGTAGGTTATCTTTCTCGGCTCTATCTCGCCCGGCAACGTGTACGAGTAGTTGAGGAAGGCATAGTTGAACACGTCCATCATGATGCGATCTTCGGTGGCCATGATTTGTGTGGCATTCACCGTACGAAAGTAGCGATCCAGGTCCTGATTGGCAATGGACATGGCCGCCACAAATGTGGTTGTGGTGGTGGTCGATGTAAGGCGCAGACCGCCCCACAGAAAAAGACACGCCAGCAACAACAAGTCCTTGGAACACATTTTCTTGCCGATTCGAATCACACAAACGAAGCTCAGTAAATTATTACGAAATTTTTGCAATTATTGCTTTGGCTACTTTGAAAGTTCTGGGTCGTCTGTAGTCCTACAGTAACAGTGTTTGTGGCAATATTCCCGATTGTACTGTGTTGTATTCACAGTGATTCACTTTTGGTGTCGTTTGGCACATTTGTCCATTGTACGCGACAGCGTTTTGCGCGCTTCTACGAGACGTTCGAGTTGTTCTTTCTGTTGTTGGTGAGGTCCGTCTGCTTGCACTTCTCGTCGTTTTCTAACGCCGCAAATGTTCTGCAATTAAAAAACATAGTCATTTCAATGTTAGTTATCGTTGCGGTACGTGTGCTTTGCTGATAAGATTTTGTATTGATGTCAATATATCAAATTGATTGGCCATAATGATGCCAGTGTGCGGTAATGGCGGCAAGTGAAGGGAATCGCGAAATTTCTGATATTAAATTCGGTGAGTATGAGAGGAAAAGTAATAAATCAAAATTATATCATTAGCCAAAACCAATGTGAGGCGCTATCAACTGGTTTGCTGATTGTAGATTAACGGCACTTGTACAAAACTAACCGGTACTTAAAATGCGTGAATTGGTTTTAGGTGAAATTAGGTAAGGTTAGGTTTTCTTTGGGGTTTTTCCTGTGGTTCCTAGTACAAACCGCTAAACTGTAGGTACATCTTGAAAAATAAACTTCCGCTAAGACGGGATTTTTTGATATTCGGCGTCTAGAAGGGCCAAACATGGGTTAAGGTGTTGTATGAAGAAATGTATTTCTTTATTTCTTTTTTTTTAATTTGGTGCAAACACTTAAAAAAAAAATAGTTCGACACGTATTTTTTATTTTATTGAAAATAAATTGTTTTTTAATTTTAATGGTGTCAAAGATTTTTTGAAATTCGGGGTCTAAAATATTCTAATTTAATACGCCTATTAATTTAAAATTTGATGCAAACACTTCAAATAAAAAATAATTCGACACGTATTTTTTATTTTTTCGCAAATTTAAATTTTGTTGTTTTTGTTTTCAAATCAAAAATAATTCAACGCGTATTTTTTTATTTTTTCGAAAATCAAAATTTTACTGGTCAACAAGGGGTTAAGATGCGTATATGGGAAGACTACGAAAAAACCATTAACCAATGAGCACATTAACCTCAAAGTTAATGTAAACACTTGAAATCAAAAATAAATTTACACGTGTTTTCGATTTCTTCCATTTCTCTGATAACGTATGGTTCAGCGGTCTGGGTTAGTAGAACCAGCCAGCTGACCACCATCAGGGCGCTAAGCAAGCTCCAAAGACTGACATGTGTGTGTATAACAGGGGCTATCGTGTCCGACATCATCCATAAAGGTTCTTCTTGAACTTACACCTCTTCACTAACGTATACAAACCCAGGCGAAGAGGGCTATCCTACGGATGACTGACGTAAATATCGGGACCGAGGGTTTCCTGATCAATATCAATCTTCTACCGAACCAGTATCCCGAGATTGCAATACCGAGAGACACAATTACTCCGAAGCTCTATTTCACCAAGAGATTTAAAACAGAATTTAGTAACAAAATAAGCTGAGTAGGTATATCAGAGACATATCTGATAGATCAGTACATGATTTCCTGGTACACAGGTGGCTCTCTAACGGAGGAGGGTACAGGAATCGGGGTGTATGGACCGGGAATTAAATACTCAGAACCTACAGGAAAGCACACCACCATTTTCCAGTCGGAAATATACGCCATTGAAAGGTGCGCTCACTTCAATCTGGTAAAGAAATACCGAAACCTGAGGATCGCGATCCTGTCAGACAGCCAAGCGGCAATCAAAGCATTAGGATCCTAGCAGGTATCCTCGAAACTGGTGTCAGAATGCCTTGAAAAGCTAAATGAGCTTGGCCGTTACAATCAGGTATGGATCCTCTGGGTCCCGAGTCACGCCGGTATTGATGGGAGTGAGCAGGCCGACAAACTTTCAAGAAAGGGGCGTCGTCGCCCTTTTCGTCGGCCCAGAACCCTTCTGCGGTCTAGGCAAAGGTGCACTATTCATCCTTTCCAGGAAAGACGAGATAACAATCCGGAATCAATACTGGGAAAATTCCAGGCCTTAAACATTCCAACATGCTTATTGGATCTTATAACAAGAAAAGGTTCGAGGAATATATGAGTCTCTCAAAGAATAATCTAAGGATTATCAGGGGTATATTGACAGGGAAGGAACTCTGTAGGTTCTGTGTGCAGGGCAATTAAACTTCTTTAAATGTGAAAAAATTTCATGTGTTTTTATTTTTTCGAAAATCGAAATCTAATGCTTTCAACGAAGGGTTAAAATTTTATATGGAGAGTCTATGAAAAAAATATGAATTAATGCGCCAATTGACTTAAAACATGGTGAAAGTACTCTTGGTGAGAAACGATTCGATATGAGTTTTGCATTTTTTTTTCAAAAATCGAAATCCTTTCAAATATACTATTAGATTAGATTAGATTTGGGATTCGGACAACACCTCCCCGAGACACTGCGTCCAAGTAATGAACTTTTGTGTCATTTCCCTCTACGTTACTGGAGGAGTTCGTGTCCTCCAATGTTATCCAGGAACTCCTTTAGTTTCCTTAGATTCATTTCAGACAATTCTCTCGTCTGTATTACCTCCTTCCCTAATATTCGCGTTCTTGCGTGTATTAGGGCAGGGCATTCAGTTATGATATGTACAGAAGTGTCTTCGTTTGCCATACAAAATCTGTAAAGCTCGTGGTCCGTTAGTCCCAGACGCGCCCTATGCATATTTAGCAAACAGTGTCCACTTAGCATCCCCGTCATGACTTTGAGCTCCTTTCTGCTTAGGACAATTAGGTACTTCGATTTCCTTTCCGAGTAAGCAGGAAAGAAAAGCTTAGAGCATCGTTGCTCCAATATGTTTGACCATTTGTGGTTTGCTCGATAAATGAATTCCTGTGTAACACAATGTCTGTAATGGGAATTGCGAACACCTATGATTGATTCAGGTCCGTAGGGCCGGCTAGCAGCCCCATCTTTTGCCAATCTGTCCGCTTCCTCATTACCATCGTGCTCACTGTGCGCAGGGATCCAGTGAACTATCACTTGGTTGTCCCTTGAGAGATCCTGGAGAACATTTGCTGTCTTCCAGACTAGTTTGGAGTCAAATGTCATCGAGCCCAGGGCCTTGATTGCCGCCTGCTGTCTGACATTATGATTATCCTTTTCCTTCTAACATTGAGCGTTAGTAATTTCCCCGCACACACATTTATGGCAAAGACCTCAGCCTGAAAAATCGAGGCTTTATTCCCAAGACTTACCGAAGACTGGAAACCGGAGCTAAAAGGATACTATATTTATCTTGTAAATATTTTTGGATGGTAAGTACCGCTTCATGTTCAGAAATTTATGAAACGGTTTTATATCTAAAATATGATTTAATAATTTGTGTCCAAACTTTTCTCCAATACTTTAACCCTTTCCGACATGAAAATAAACCCGTTCTGTATGAATTGTATGGGCTGTTGTGACTGAAAGGGTTAAATAAAAACCCTGTATGAGTTGAACGATTGGGTATCTTGGGTATTTCAAAAAGCTTCTTAGTCGACCACTTCAATTATGAGCTTCAAATCTGAAGGTAAACAGGTTACAGAAATAGGTTCCTAGAACAAAGTTCGAAGACTCAAAACCACGTAGACTATGTGTTACAATTCAGAAATTATCACACTTAAAGGCTTAAAGAAGAAAAATGTATAACTTGTTTCTTCATGGAAAGATGAGAAGAACAAGAAAACAACCTTTGTTAATTATCATTTGTCTCTTCATGGAAACATGAGAAAAACAAGAAAACGACCTTTGTTAATTAAAGAAAACATTGATTTTTTTAAATGAAGAGATACACAATGGACCCAATTGGATCTCCGGAGGGAAATGCATGTCGCACACTTCCCTTCTTTAATCTAACCTAAAGGAAACATGCGCTTTTTTTCTTAGGATCCTACATTTTCTTCTCATTAATATTTAACATTTTCTTCTCATTAATATTTCTGATTAATATTTCTTACAGCAAATTATTTTTTTATTATTTGACAATCTTGAAGAAGGCTCAATGAAGTATTACAAACATTTCACTTTCTGACATCTGTGCGCCTGTGTGTCCTTCATCAATTTGACAGTTCCTTTACCCCCAGTTATGTATGCAATTTTCTGTTCTGGCACAACAACAAAATGAGCACTAAAGAATCTCAAGTCAAGGCCATCATTTTTAGTATTTACACTCTCATATATATAAATTATGTATTTTTATGTAAGCAGCTTCTGTAATATTTTCAATTTTATTGCCTTTTAATTACATTTCAAGTCAATTGTGACTCAACTTATTCATTGATTAATTGATTTTTATGGCAATGTTAACAACAATCTTGCAGTCATTACGATGATGTAATAAAAACTGGTGTAAATAATTTAGCCATATTGCTTTTAGTTACAACGAGTTACGAGTTGTCATAAATTTTGAAGGTAAAATTTGTTGTTACAAATTGTAACTTACACTATTATTGCAGACGCGTGTTTAAAATTGTGCCAACAAAGATTTCGACATTTGACTTTCAGATATTACTTTGTAATTACATACACAACATTGGTTGTTGTAACAGGGATGGTCTACCAACCTGGTTCACATAGATTTGAAGGTAAAATAAATTTGATTGAAATTAATAAAAGAATGGGAAAGATTTTGAGTGATTTTATTGGTAATTGCTTTACTAACATAGGTGAAAAAAATATAATAAAAATTACTAGCTGACTCGGCGAGCTTCGTTTCGCACAACAATTGTTTTCTTTTTGGTTTTTGATAATTAAATTTGCAAGATGGTGAATCTAAGGTGATGTAAATTGACGAAAAAAACAACTAAGGGAAGAGGAAGAGCTACTTACCACAAAACAGCAATGTTGCTGATATGTGTGTGTTATGTGTGACTTATGGATTCAAAGTTATCGTCAAGAAATTGGGGCTGTTAAAAAAGTGCCACGCCCCGTTTTTCAAAAAATTTCTTCTTAAATCGGCCGGTTCGTTTGAGTGTGATACGCTTACACACATACACATTTTTTCTATATAGAAAAAAGAAAATATATACCAGGTATGCGCCTATGAAACCGGTAATTATTTTTGAAAAAACACGTTTATTGTGAGGAAATGATTACAATTTTATTCTTCAAAGTAATGGCCATCGCTAGCTACACATTTTTCCCATCTCTCAGGCAATTTATGGATGTCTCGCCAAAAAAATGTTTCGTCTTTTGCCTGAAACCAATCGTCGATCTATTTTTTGGCTTCTGTGTGAGAATGGAAGCGCTGTTCCGTTAATGCGTGGCCCATCGATGCGAACATGTGATAATCCGAAGGCGCCAAGTCTGATGAGTAAGCCGCATGAGCAAGAGCTTCCCAGTTGTACGATGCAACCAATTCTTTGGTGGCTCTAGTGCGGTGTGGTGGTGCGTTGTCATCGAGGAAAATCACTTTGTGTTGCCTGGCTTCATATTCTGGGCGTTTTTGGCGTATAGCACGGTTCAAATCGGCCAATTGTTGTTGGTAACGTTCACCGTTAACCGTTTCACCAGGTTTTAGAAGGTTTTTTTCTTCAAATGGTAACACAAAATTAACTGTGTCCGCAAATCGTAATTTGTAGGCACGTAATCCGACATTTTCCGGAGCGTCAAACAATGTTGGATGAAACTTGACAAATTGTGAACTGAATATTGTTGACATATGACAGAAGAAGTAAACATGACATTTGGTACGGTTCCGAAGTTTATAAATATTCGGCTATTTACCGCTAGATGTCGTTACCGTTTCATAGGTTTGGCCGCCTAAGCGGCCGTTTTACTTATTGGATTAAGGATTACACAATATTAATTTGATTACACGATAATGATTTGATTACAAGTTGAGGACGTCTGCCCACGCCAGCAGCCAAACCAGGAAGAGACGGAAAACAGGAAATGGCGATCCAAGCTAGCATTCGCAGGGTTGCATTCGCAGGCTTTTACATTCGTGATGTTGCCACATCGTTCCTCGCCTGGTGGTGCCGCCACATAGGCGCATACCTGGTATTTTGTACAAAAAGCAAACATTCATTCGAAATGTCCGCCTTTGGCCTTCACGCACGACTTAAGTCAGACTGGCCAATCATCAATAGCCGCACGCACCTCGCCCATCGGAAAATTGGCCATAGCACGAATCAAAGCTGCCTTAACCCGAATTAGCCCAGTGTTGCCATATGGCAACGCACGATAGACATATTTTCAAACGATTATAACATACAAACAAATATAGATACCGTTACTTTGAAACACATTTTGAAAGCAGAATAATTCCTGATTTCACTTAAAATAATTTGGACAACAGTGCGTGTTTGTTTGTATAAAGCAGTGCATCGTAAAGTGAAGACATATTTAGTGCCAAAAAAAGGGGCATACAAAAGTATGTAAATTTAGACCTAGGAGTAATGGGAGTAATGTCCCATAAGTGTGCTACTCTGAAAAAATACTTTTTGTGATATTTTTTTGAAGTTTTCTGTGCCTGTTGCCATATTTCAACCGGACATTCCGAGTGTCCCGTGGGCAGGATTAAAAAACTAATGATGCAGTTTTTCATTTTGCATATAAAGAATCTCCTAAAGAATCTTTGCTTCTAAAAAATCTTTTTGAAATCCGAAAAAAAATTTACGTGGGCTGATTTGGGGTAAGAGAATCAATGTTGGGGTATCTTTTGTGGCAAACCATGTCCTCTAAAACTGTTCACAATTTGTAATCGAGCGGGCTGAAATCAGGACTGCCAGAGGGCCATTCTTCAGAGGAAATAAATGCTGGTAAATTGTTTTGGAGCCAGGTTTGAGTCGTGTTAGCTTTATGGGCCGGCAAAGAATCTTGCTGGAAAGTTCACGGCTGGTTTTGGAACAAAGAATGGTTGAGTGGTTTTACAACAGCTTTCAAAACGGTTTCTTGGTAAACTGTGTTGCAGAAATGCAAGTCAATGGCCCCATCGTAAGAAACAACCCACCAAACCATGACTGAAGCTGGGCGATTACCCTTTTCGACCCGTGGAATCAGTTCAGATGCTTCCTCAAACAGTTTTATGCACAGGTAGACGAACATGCGACTAATCCCAAGCCGGCGGAGCGTTTTGAAAATATCACCTTTTTCATTTCACACTAAACAGCGATACGGTTCTCGTTATCTGACCACTCCATGGTGAAAACTGGAACAATTTAGAATTCCCGATGCAGACTAACGCTTTACAGGTTATGTTTCATAAACCATGTGGAAATAACGAGGTATGTTCAATTCAACTATTACAATGGGTGTGTTCAATGTTGTAACAACATTTATGTCCCTACTAAGTAAAAAGCTATAGAGCCCAGACGAATATAATAAAAAGCGGATAAAAGGATAATCTTTATAAACATTTCAAAAAATTTTAACAATCTTTGTGAAATTAGGGAAACTTTTGGAAGGGTTACTCAAAAATCTGTTTAAAATTTATTTAAAAAAAAAACAAATCCCGAGCAAGACACTATAAATAGATGCTTTTACAATCAGAGCATCGAAAACTTAGACTAGTTGCATCCAATATTTCCAGAAATGTTCATTGAATTATTATCTTAAAAAAACCAATAATAGCTAAGTCCCTGAAGAAACGCATATTCACAAGATTTTGGATAAAAACAAACAAATTTGTTTGGGATAAAATAATAAAATTCAATAAAATGAATTTTATAATAAAAACTTTAATTATGTTATCAATTAAATTTTTGCTACATAAACTTTGGTATATTGTAAGCAAACTTTTTCTGAGTTAAATTCATGACATAATTTTTTTTTGGCCCCTTCTTTCATGCAGTGGTCAAGTTTTTGTTATTATTATGTTAATAGAATAGAAGATCAAGTTTATGAAAAAAATACAAAATATTTTGTTTTTGAAAAATTACTGTGAGTGAATTATTTTTTCATATGAAAAAACTATGTATATGACTAGTGCATACTTAAGTAAGTAAGTAAGTAAGTATTTCTTTACAAAACCTATTGTTTCTTACTCAAGACACTTTCATACAAACAACTAAGCCAATTCCTATACAGAAAAACTGTCTGTGGGGTCAGTGTCATTGATCTCTAAGAAGTCAACGTTTTCAAGGCTTCTGTGCTGTTTGTATCGATACGACACGCTACACGTATTAGATTTCATTATGTCTGCCTTTTGTGTCAGCTTCACTAAAAAAAAAGCATTATTTCTATTAGAGTTTTTTGTTCTGTATTGCTTTTAGAAGTTGTTTGCCAAGGCGCACCTACGCCCAGTCCACGAGTGCTGTCAAAGCCTTTGAGTGCAATTCGCACTCACAAAGTAAAATGTGACTTGAAATGTGAAATGTGGCAAATTGAATCAATAACAGACAATACAACACAATGTTGCGTGAGGTAGTCAACGCAACAATTCACAACCAGTCGTTATCGTGTCGGCAAAAAGCACTCATGTGGCCAATTAACACCGACCAGACTAGGAAATTGAACTGTTGTGCGCTGCAAGTGTGCTTTGCATACGTTTAGAATAAATTTTTTTTATATATATGAATGTATGTTTATGTAGCTATACATATGTACATATGTATACCGCAGCCAATTGCAAAGTGAATTTATATTTTTTATATTTTTTTTAAGTATACAAACTGCCACCTTCCCAGTTGGACAAAGTTCCAACCACGTTTAAGTTGATGCGATTAGATGAGAGTTGAGTACTGTGGCAGACTTAACGTTATCAGAAATTCAAAGTCTAGTACCAAGTCAAGAATAATATTTCACCTGCAGCTCATTGGAAATTCGAAACATGTGCAACAATGAATATAAATTCGTGTCTAAGCTGCGGTGCTGCGGAGACATCGCCAAGCCAACACCGACTTAACAGACTCAAACACGCGTCGATTTCGGTCGTCTAAACAAATTCAATTTATGCAAATGCGTAATTATAAACATAATGTCCATAAAAAAGGAGGCATGTCGTACAAATATAGTAGCGTTACCTACCCGCATGCAGTATGCATCGAGAATCTTAAAAAGCATTGACGGAAAAGCATAAGTCACAACAGCAACAGCAACAGCAACAACTTGAAACAAAGTGAAAAATTAAAAATCATAGTAGATAAAATAAAAAAGTTGCGGCACCATCAAGTCAACACAGCAGCGGCATCAGGATTTCATTTTGTGGGAGGTGAAGGTGTGTTTGCTTACAACTTTTGGGCCATTCGAAACCATATTTTGTACCAGAAAGTTTAGTGTTTGAGAGTTTGAACTCTCAAAACCCCCTCTGTATTCGCCACTGAGCAACACGTTGTCGTATGCTGCGTTCATTGTTTTTTTTCTTTTTTCAAGTTGCCGCAACTAAATGAAACGAGGAAGCAGAAACTCTCAGCTGCCCAAAACAAAAAAGGCAAAATTGAAATGTATTTATACAGAAACGTGAATGTGAATTATGAAAAACGTGCTTCGCTTGCTAAATATTCATTATCACACCTTATGCGTTGGATAGATTTAAATTTTGTGGTTAAAAACCAAAGCACCAAACAAAGAGCTGGTTGACTGGTCGAAGCGCTCGAAATGGCCAAAGCAACAATGATAATTTTTTTATTTTTTTTTTATTTTTATTTTTAATTTTTTCCCGCATTGTAGCATTGAAAATGAATGCACACATTAAAATTACAGCCACATTATATACAAATATATGGGCAGATAATTTGATTTGAATTTTTTTTTCTATTTAGCATACGAAATGTTTAAGGAATGCTGTGTCTGCAGCTGCAAATTGAAAGTAAAAACTTTGCTTCTACCAAAAAAGTCAACAAGAAAAACTTGTCAATTAAATTAGCCATAAATTGCTTCAAAATTGTCGGTTTCCTTTCAAGCATTGTTCATTGTTCGATCAAAGCACCGGTGCAGTCAATTGGTTGTTGACAATTTTTGTAATCACATAAATTAAAATTCTGATATCTGACAACACTTCCGTCAGTAGGCTGTCGATAATAACGAGAATATGCGCTTCAATGTTGGTTCAAAGTGTTAAAGCATAATTATGGTTTATTCAAATTTGCACAATAATTGAGTTGTAATGACTTGCGGCTTGTATCAAAGAACCTTTTAAACAAATATTTAACCCTTTCGGGACTACTGGGATAATACGTCTCAGCAAGTTTTTAATAAATCAATTGTTGAACCCATGTTTAAATCTTTGCTTCCATTCATAGTTCTCACAGATAGAATCGACAAGTTAACGTAGTATTTTACTCTCAAAGGAGCCAAGAATCTGCTTTCAGTTTTCAGACTAATTTCAGAGCCTTTTACAAATATTATTAATTGTGATTAAATGTTCGGCCTTGTTTAACTTTCTCACGAATAACATTGCAAATTCGACATAATATTTTACTCTCAAAAGAGCCAAGAATCTGTTTTGTAGTTCTACTGTCTACGTTTTTAGGATGAATCGGTGTCAGAATAAATGAATGAATGAAATGCAGAACGGGTTACGGCCTTCCGCAGAACTTCTTATGTATAAGTTCAGTCTTTTGATAAAGTGATTTCAAATTTTCAAGAGAGGAGTTTCACTTCTTTTGAAAGCTGAAAAGGCGTACGTTTTCTAGGTTTATTTTTTCAAGGAGTTGATGTGGATTTCTTTTGCTAGATGCCATTCAACTTCACTCCAAAACTGATATCATGGTGAAGATTCCTCTTAGAATAACATTTAGAGTCTGACGGATTCCCAGTTTTTTGGCCAATGCCAATTAATCGTTTGGAAGGGCGAAAATCGGCCGATGTCGACGCTGATTCCGTAGAGGAAATAACTACAAAATATATTAAAAAAAAATTTTAATTAATTTAATTTTATTTTTAATTTAATTAATATTTAATTTAATTTTTTTAAATTTTTTTAAAATAATTTTTTAATGTAATTTAAAAAAATTTGAATTTTAATCAATATTAATTTGTCTGAATTATATTTCAAATAAATAACAAAAAATAACAAAAAAACAAAAAAAAAATTAAAATTAAAATGAAATTAAAGTAAAAATAAAAATTTAGTGATTCGGCTTCGAAAAATTAAAAAAAAAATTTCAACAAAAATTAAAGCAAGAAAATAGGCCAATGTGGCATCAACCAAAAAAGACAGATACCAATTTTTGTGGCCGATACTAGCCGATGCCGATTAATCGATTGGACTCTAATAACCTAAGACAACTCTTTGCGGCTTCGCCTTTCAAAACAACTGAAATTTTTTTAGTTGCTCAAAATTACTTTCTCACAAGACCGAACTTTGTTTGTATAAGGAACAATTTCATAAGTTCATAAGTTGTTGGTGTATGATGTTTCAAATTCATTTTCCATAAATATTTGAAAAATAATTCAATTGGCATAGCCGAATAACTCGAAATTAACTATTTTGCTTAGGTCTGTGATATATAAAAAAAAAAATTAAAAAACAGCAACAGCCCCAAATGGTCTCCAGAAGTCAAGAGGAGATCAAAGCATAAGAGTGAAGGTCATTTAGGAATATTTGAGTACCTAATGAATCACTCGAAGACTGCGTAAATTGCATAAAAAAGAACAAAGAAACTTTACACTGTTGCTTTGATATGATTTTGTCATGTGGAGATGAAATCACGCACCAATATTTGGTGACGATGTATTCGTATTGAATTGGTTTATTAAGATGCTTCAAGAAGAACTCTTTTCATTTCGGCTTCCTTTTTCTGAAGTCTCGAGACTGCAAGTAAATGATTTGGAAGCTTCCTGCATTGTTCGCAAAATAATCTTTTCAGCACACTTTTCCTCAGTAATTTTTCAACAAATTTCTGTTGTATAAACAAAAAATGTTTTGTTAACACTTAAACCAACACACTTTTGATTGCATCATAGCGCCATGTGGTTTCGATTTCTAATAAATTAAATTTTGTTTAAATAAATTTGCTTCAACTCAATTTACCAGAACCCCAAACTAGACGCAACTGTGAAAAGGTATTCAATTTTGAAATTTAAGCAATCATTGAACTCGAATGTAAACTAAACTTTTGCTGCACCAAAGCCATTCAGGGTCATTATCCCACTCTCTCTTGCTGACACACACACACAAACACACACAAACTGACACACACATAAACTGCGGGCAGCCACTGAAATATGCCGACTTGTATGCTAATGTACGCGTGCCGCCGATATCGCCCAATGTTGTGAGTTTATTAAGTGCCACACAAATAAAACGGCTGACTAGTTGGCTGACTGGCTGCCTGGTCGGCCGGCCGGCGTATGGTAAGATGCCGCTGATGCCACACTAAAAGCCAACACAGCCAACGAACGTAAGCCGGTATGCGTTGCGCTGTCTGTCTGTCTGTCGTATGGTGCCAAGCAACAACAACAAACATTGCAGTCTTAAAGAAAACTTTATTTTTAAAAAGTGCAGTTTTTCAATTTTAATGCGTACGGCTGCAACAAAAGAATCATCCCGCATACACATACACACACACACATACAATCACAACTGGCACAAGTTGGAGCGCAGCAAAAGTTGACAGTTAAATGCGCGCACAAAAAATATAAATTATCAACTCTATACGATGCATGTATTAAAGTAAATTTCTTTAAAAAAAATTAAAAACAAAATAAATAAATTGCATGCGAGAAATTTATTATTGGCCACATGGGACCGGCGAAGCGCTGAATTACGAGTTGTTTGCAGCGCGCAACTGAAGGCGACTCACTTTTTTTGGGCTCGTAACTGGTGATTGTCATACATGTGTTACATACATACATACAAACAAACATGTACAATAATAGTTGCATTGCTTGGTGTTGAACTGCTGGAATGTGGTATGTTTGTCTGTGTGTGAGTGTTGAACGTTGATGTGACTGCACTTCGATGCATTTTTTATGCGCGACACAATGCTGAAATGCCATTGTGACATTTTCAATGTCAAACTTCAATATGCTTTTGTTTTATTTTCTATGCAAAATGCAACAAACAACACAAAACTTATGTTAAGGACGAACGATTTGTACGACGCCAGATTGTGCTGAGCTCAATTAATCTTCGAGTATTGTACACAAATATTTCATTCACTAAAATTGGGTCACATAAATGACGTCTTGCTTGTGTGCGAGAGCTCACATTGTGCGCATAAATAATGACGATGTGACAATTTAGTGCTCTCGTGCACGAACGGAATTCCAAATTATTTAGGCCGTTTTTTTTTGGTGCATTTTTGCTTACAAATAGTTGCAGCACTCGTTGAGGTTTTATTTAGACATATTTTTCAATATTGCGTTTTATGGGGTTTTTTCAAATGTCACAACTTTTGAGAGTTCCAATAGAAACATTGAGAGCGATACAGTTAGCCTTGGCCCATTTGTTTCTACTCTACACTGTAGCTTCTCTATCCAATCTTATTCTAATAATTAAAATTAAGTAAATGGAAACATTTTTAGAAGGTAACCAACACAGCAAATCGGTCAGCAGTGTCCGACCGATTGTGGAGTTTTTGACGAAGCAGAATATTTTGAGGAAAACTAAGATATTTGGGGGCACTATAGATCATCTCTGGTCTCAGTCCCTTTCTAAAGCTGATCTTATCTAAATAAAATATTTGGCCGGAAGCCGAATACTAATAAAATTTATTTTAAGGAAAAAACTGATCAAATTTAATTTTTTAATTTCATTTTCCACAAAAGAATCAAAAGAATTTATATATACACAGTGCAACAATTATGTATTAAGACTCGATCCATGTCTCAGCAACCAAGCGTGCCATCTATGTGCGAGCACATTTTTAAGCTTCAACCTTCCTCTACTAACTGTCAAAATTTCATGACATTTGGTTGACATTTAATATTTATTAAAATTAATTTTACAAAGCACGTTTCCGTTTGATGTTAAAATTTTAACATGGAGCAAAGAGCAGTCATTACACATTAAACGTTGCAGCCGCAGAAAATGATCCAAACTTCCTGAAAACAATTGTTGCGGGTGATGAAGCATGGTGTTTCCAAAACGATCCAGAAACCAAGCGTCAAAATGCAGAATGGAAACCAAAAAACTCACCACAAGCCAAAAAAACACGAAAAGTTCCATAAAAAATCAAAACAATGCTCATCACATTCTACGATAGCAAAGAAATTATCCACAAAGAATTTGTTCCAACTGGTCAAACAGTTACTGCCGCATATTACCTCGAAGTTTTGAAGCGTTTGATGGCCAGAATCCGTCGTATTCGACCAGAATACCGCGATCCAAAAAGTTGGTCTCTGTTGCACGATAATGCACCGAGTCACACAGCACTAATTGTTCGACAATTTTTGGCTTGGAATCAGGTCTGTGTATTGAATCATCCGCCGTATTCACCTGATTTGGCACGGTGAGACTTCTCTTTGTTCCCGAAACTGAAATTGAAGTTGAAAGGATGCTTTTTTGATGGCATTCAGACCATACAACGGGCACTGGAGGAAATTCCGAAAAATGAGCTGGAACACGCGTTTGAATTACTATTAAATCGATGTAACAAGTGTATTGAATCAGGAGGAGAATATTTCGAATAAATATACCGAAAAATAAGCAGATATGGTGTTTTAATTGTGTTTTCTAGAGGCAGTTTTAGTACATAAATGTTGCACTGTGTATTTAATAAGCAAAGACCAAAACCAGTCTTAAAGTTCATTCAAAACTGAAAAACAAAAAAATTAACCACTCAATTGACAATAAATATCTGATTAGAGATAATTTTTATTAATCGCTTGATGTCTAAAATATCAATAAAACCCAATATTTAATAAAATACTCGAAACGGAGTAAATTGACTTCCATTACAGGACGAAAACTTTCGGCTACAGTATTCCGCTATTATGGCTGAAGCTTAAGATCTAAAATTTGTCCAATAAGCCGAATACCGAAGCCAAATATTTGATCGAACACTACTAGTCTGTAAAATTAAACTTTAAGAATTTATAAAAATTTATTTTTTTAGTGGCTCAATCCGGGAGCGCCTAATTTAGGGTTACAAAAGTAATATTCAATTAGTCCCACAGTGGAAGAAAATATGAAAAGTTTTAATTCTGAGTTTGATACACTAAACGCTCCTAAAACTTTGGAAAAAAAAATTCTGAAATCATAAGAAAATGTTTCTCAAAACCACTTCTTGCATCCTTTGCAACCGTTTAAAAAAAAACTTTTTTGTTTTTCTATATTTCCGAAACATATAGTAAAATTTTGATCTCTTTTCGGCCGGATACCCGATGAGTAATCCTTTTCGGACTACTGGGGTAAAACGTTCCAGCAAATTTACAATTAGCCTCAAAACAATTCTTCAGTGCTTATTAACCGTTCGCTGCATGGGAAGTCTAACTCCCTCTCTCCCTCTCCCGCCGAAAGAAACATTTTTGTTTTTCCTTTTTTTTTCGGTGTTAGCAGCAACGGAGTCTTGAACCTGGGTTCGAGCGTCGCATTTGACTCGCGGCCCAACGCACTAGCCAGCTGAGTCTCTCAACTTAGTCCAAGCAAAAAAGATTAGTGACGTTTCTCAGTAAAGTGTTTTTCAATAATTTTGGGACCTTGACAAACACGATTCTGCAGTGTTGCCAGATACCTGAAATTACTTTCTCCTAAGTCTTAATCTTAAAAAAAATGAAAATGTCTCCCAAAATTTTACAAAATCTCTCAAAATTTTTTTAAAATAATTTTTGGCATTATAAACTAACTTATCAAAAAATAAAAAAAAATATATTTTTAATAGTTGTTTTTACTGCAGCCTTTTGATTATGCAGTATTGCCAGATACCTCAAATGACTCTCTCCTAAATCTTAAATATACTTTCCTACCAAAAATTAAAACAAATCTAAATTTTTTTTTCATAAATAAAATTAAAAATATATTTGATTTTTATAATAATTTTTTTCTTTTTTGTTCATCAAGCTTCAGCAACATCTTAACACAACCAAAACTTTTAAATTCCTTCATTCTTTGCATAAATTATACACACATAATTATACACTTTAACCCTTCGCTGCATGACATTGCATATATGCAATGTTAACTTTTCATAGATTTGGAAACTATTCTATTCAGCATTTTACAGTCGTTCATTCTTCAGTTGCATCTTTTATGTTAAACCAATTGATTACTAACGGAATTTTGCGATTAACATTGAAAGTAAGCGCAAAAGAATCGAAAAAGCAACAAGTCTTTCGATTTGGTGAAATAATTTTGGTTATTGATGGCGATGGTGATATGGCGATCGCCGTCGCTCAGCTGTTTAGTGCGTTAAATTACGAGTATACAGTGACGTCTGACCTCTGTTCGACTCCCCGTAGTTGTCAACACTAAAATATTGATAAAGCCGACCTTCATTTCGGCGGTAGCGCTCTCATCAGGATACGGAAAATGGCCGCAAAAATTCTTTCATAGATACAGGAATTCAACAAAATTTCATTTTTACCATCAGAACTTAACAAGCAACAAGAATTATATAACAAAAAAGTTTTTTCTTCACGGAAATTAAATCATGCAACGAAGGGTTAATTTAGTTCCACTTACGATGTCAAATTTATCACCACCAAAATGGTTTTTGTAAACTTCTTAATAAAATGTAAGTCTCCTAAACTTTTTCCTAAACAATTCTTCCTCCTAAAAATTAAACTAAAAGGCCAAGAATCTCTTAAATCTAAGAGAAAATCTCCTGATCTGGCAACACTGCGATTCTGAGTTGTTACCAAGATGTCACACTCTTCAAAATTCTCTGCAAAATATAAACGTTAAATAAATAAAAGGATCTGAACGTTGCTATTAGACTCTCTCCCTCTCTCTCAGCTTAGTCTAAGTAAAAAGATTAGATGACGTTTCTCAGCCAAGTGTTATTCAACAACTCAGGAACCTTAATGGATAGGATGTCACACTCCTATGATTCTCTAAAGGATTCCGAATAGTTACTAAGATTTCACACTCCTATGATTTTCTAAAAAATTAATCAATAATTGAGCTGTAATAAATTTATTATAAATAGACCTCTATAGATCTCTAAGTGCCCGTAGGACATTGGGCACTTTCTATAAAGAAACATTTTTGTAGAAAAATTTGTCTTATAGCTAAATCATCTGTAAGCGTAATCTCATTATTTTCAACACCAAAAATTTCAAACACCAACAGCAAACTTAAAAAAAAAAATAATTATGAAAAAATTTTGTAAATTAGATGTAAATTATTAATTGCCAATACCACCTAATTCTTAGATTTTTTCACATTCTCACAGCTGAAAAATTTCGTAGTTCACAAATACTTATTGCCTCCCACTTGACGTAATACGATTTCGAAGTCTTCCCACTTCAGAAATAATGATTCGAATTAAAACCAAACCAAAACAAAAAATCATTGCACACCTGGCACGTCTGTGCCACACGCCAAATAAAAACATTTATTTTTATTTCTGTTTTCTTTAGTGCCACTTTTTGAATTAAATTTTTTTAATTGTATTTTACTCAATGAGTGAATTCTAACAAATTTGAGGGTGCAATACCTGCACACCAACTATGAAAATAATTAAGTGGAATTTCCACTGTGGTTACGCGTGTTGCACTGATTTCGATTGAGCTTTTCTCGCTGTTGATGTCTAAATAGAAATTTGATTGGCATGTTGCCAGATAGCTTCGAAAACATTTTCTTGAAACAAACGAAGAGAACAATACAAATGCAAAACAAAAGCCACACGAAATGTTTTTAATAATGCAAACAAGCAAAAATGCGCAAAATTCCTTGACCAACAGTTTTTCGTTTGAGTCATTGACTTTTCACTAAAATATATTTCGAAAACCAATGTGTGAGCGCCTTCAAGTTCGGATTGTTTTTGTGTTTTCGTCAAAGTTTTGTTGGCATTTTGAAATTTTTGTACAAATTTGCCATCATGTTGTTTATTTAGCGTTTTAGTAAAGGCAGAAATGTAAATTGTTTTGCATAAATTTAACGAATAGAAAAGCTAAACAAAATTAAGTCAACCAGCGATTTGCATATTTCCACTTGTGACTTTCTGTTCTATTATATATATTTTTTTGGGGGGTAAATGGCTAAATTTAGAATTTTACGACTTAGTAAAGAAGAATGAAATATATAAAAGTAAATAAAAATAAAAACGAAAGACAACGACAAAGTAAAACTGCTAAATTTCGAATGTTATCGAAAAGTGGAAAGCGCAGCGAAATGTGACCTTTCAGCGAATCGTACTTGAACTTGGGGATTTTTATGATTTTTTTTTTGGTTTACGATTTTGGTGTAAAACATGAATGAGTTAAGAATTTGATGGGCAATGAACCATAGAAGTTTTTGGATTTTTTTGGGATTTTTATCGGTTTTTGGTTTTTTATGTTAAAAACGGAAATGAAAATATAAACTTGGAAACTTAACCTCAAATAAGGTTTGTTGTCGAAAAGTGAAAAGCGGAACGAAGTGTGACCTTTCAGCTGACCGTAATTGAACTTGACGATTTTCATGGTTTTTTTTGGTTAACGATTTTGATGTAAAACCTGAATGAGTTAAGAATTTTAGGGGCAATGATCCATAGAAGTTTATGGATTTTTTCACAGTTTCGACAGAAATCACTAGAAAGCAACCTAAGCTCTTACGTTGGCGCCCATTATATAGTGACGCGTCCCCTTTTAGTGAGAGGAGTTCTCTAGAACTAGTCAAAGGTTTAAGGTTGGACTGTCTTGCATAGCCTTCAGCCCAACTTAGGTTAGTTTCTTGCATGAATCATGAACCAATGAGTATGAAGCTTACAAGTCAAAAGAAGGATACCAAGTGTTGCTCAGCCGTATCCTGTCAAGTTAACTTGTCGGGTCTACAATTCCCTGGAATGGCCTTATGAACCTATGAACCTAGAAAGATGCATATGAAGTAGTGAAGCCTGACAGTCGTGTTGAAAGATTTGCTGCAACTCAGAACAGGCTTTGATGTCCCTAAAACTACATCCAGAGCCCTAAAAGCGGATTAGCTGTCCATTAGTATCAGAATATCTTGTGTCAATATCCATTTTATCCCAAGTTAATCAAATGCTGCGTAGATTGCTTTGACCTCGGCCTGATTTACATAAAATGAAGCTGATACTTTTGGGGTCTTTGATAATATTTGATCCTTATTTTTGAAGCATCTACAGAGGTAAAGTTAAGGAAGAAACAGAGAATAGTTTGCCGCTTGTCGGAAGTTACTTCTTTTACAATCTTTTGAGGTTATTATCTGAGTAAATTTCATAAACAGCTGTCAAATGTTCAACCAAATCAAATCAAATCAAATTTTGAATGAAATTTTAAAACTGTGGTAGCTCAACTGGTCCTTTGGGCCATGCTTCAAAGAAAGTAGTTACCCAAATCTTACTAAAGCTAAAAGTCTCTCATTGTATTGAAAGACTTAATTGAACGCTGTACCAGTGTCACGTCGCTTTTATGAATAAATTTAAAACTGTTTGCTTTTCAACCACAAAATCCACTTAGAATAACATGTTTTTTCTAATTTATTACTTGTTTTAAAAATAGCATTTCATATGGAAAAATAAATGTATAAATGAATATAAAACGCTAAATGTATTTTTAGTTGTAAACCAGTTATAAACTAAACGTTTGTTTGGTTGTTTCAATCATCTAGAAAACAACGACTAAGCAATCGTCTAGTTTACAACTGATTCACAACTGATTTATAATTGAATATTAGTTCAGTGCTGCCAGATCAGGAGATTTACTTCTAAATTAAGGAGATTGTTGGCTTTTTAGGAGAATTTTCAGGAGCAAGAATTGTTTAGACAAAAGTTTAGTAGATTTACTTTACTTATATGGTATGTAGGGGATTTTTCATATCCTTGGTGGATTTTTGGGAGATTTTTGGATAACTATTTTCTGAGCCTTACTTTTTGCTTATGAAATAAAAATTCTACTATGAATTACGAATATATTTTCCAAATAAGTATGTCCTATGATTCGATGCTATTTTTCTTCAAGTATTGTTTTTTTCAGGCGATTTATTATTTTTTTAAATTTCTACAACAACAATATTGGTTTATTGCTTTTTCGAAAACTGCTTTCAAAAACAATCGTTTTATTGCACTACATGATGTATCTGCAATGTCTCTTGATTTTTTTTTATTAAAAAAATTGCGGTAATTATTACACAGGGCAACAAATTTCGACTTTTAGTAGGCTTTTCTGGGTATGACATCAGTTCTAGGGTAATTAGGGACCGCAGATTTCGAATCCGCAAACCGTTTTCAAAACTTAGTTTCCGTTTTCGCAAAAAATGGGCGTGTCACTTTTTCGGATTTCCTCTGACTTTTTTCACGTTTGGGATTGTAATTCCTAAACCAATAAACCGGTTGTCATGATTTTCACTTTGTGGCATTTACAACACTTCACGGCTTCTTTTCCAATGTAATTTATTTTATAAGTTTTAAAACTCCGCGGTAATTAGATCTCAAAGTCGGAAAATATGGAATTTCAAGGCGAAATGGAAATGAAATGGAATTTCAGAACCAGAAAAGCCATATTGCTGTTGATCAGTGTTATTTTCGGTAAATATTTTTTTTACTGATTTAATATGAAGTAATGGAAAAATAACATTTTTGCAATGCATGGTAAGTGTGACCATATGGTCCGAGTTAACTTTACAAGTGGGCAGCTAGTTTCAAAAACTCCCAGTTTTGTATGGCAACCCCTTTAAGATTTGGAGATAGGGGGTAGGTATGTTTGGAAGAAACATTCGGAAGTGAAAATAAATGGGTGTCGGTCTTACATTTGAAAAGTCTGAGGGCAACCTGGAAGCACTGGGAGTCCGTTTTATAAAAACTATATATAACTTTGTATGGGAGTCCTAGTAAGAGTTGGAGATAGAGGCAAAGTTTGTTCAGAAGAAATGTTCAAAAGCAAAAATTGGTTAAGGTTAGTCATAGATTTTAACTCTCTAAGAGCAATTTCCGACAGTGGTCGGCCCCATGTGGCAAAAGTGGTCAGGCAATGTTTGGAAGGGCTTCAACGAAATGTTGTATTTACCAGATCCATATCCATTGTATTTACCAGGCATTGCTCCTTCCTACTTCCATTTGAGAAGCCAATCATTTCATTGATTCTTTGATAAATTGATTAATTGATTTATTTAGGTGAATTGCCTTGAAAGACGAGGAAATTTTTCAATGCAGAGTCTTTACGCTGCTTGAAAGATGCGATTCGAAATTCAAAACAACCTCGAAACATATTTGTATACCCTTCAATACATGCGTACTTAGATATGTAACTTAATGTCAAACATATGTCGACTCAACTCTAACTAACTAAACTTTGTTGGCTTCACTCGTATCTGTCGCTTTGAAAGCCCTTCAAGGATTTCCCATGTGTGCAACAATGCTTTAAACTTTTCAGCGACACTCTAATCCACTTCAAAGTTTATTGCCGTTACAAACTGACGACCGTCGTGAAATGTCAAAACAACAATATTCCGCAGTAAATTCAGCAGCTGGAATAACTTAATCCACTTTATCTATGCGTTGCGCAATAGCTGCAAAACCTAAGTCAAAGCCAAAGCTGCGCGTAATTTATACACATTCGCCGACTAGCAAACACGTGACAAACTCACTTAGTCACCGTTCGTCTACATGCCATGTTGTCGCTGTCAAATGCGTTGCTTATCATTAAAATATAATTACGCCAACCCCGGCAGCCCGTCGGCCCGGGAGGCAGCGCGCCGTGGCATGTGTCAACGGTAATTTGCGTGTTGGACCGAAGGCAGCGAGGTGAGAGACGGCAGCAATGCTGCAGACTCACCGTCCGCCAAAGAATGTTAGCCAAATTTCAACGCTGTTGCAATGAAATTTTCACCAACGTAAACAACTCTCAGCTCTTTTATCGAGCGAGTGTCGTCGCTGTGGCATTTTTTGTTGTTCGATTTGTTGAATTGATGTTCACTTAACGCTACTCATTTTAAATGCTTTTTGTTGTTGCCATATAATTTTCTGGTACAATTTGTTATTTTTGGTATTTTGTGTGCAAATTTTATTGACAAGTTAGACCCGTTTGCCTTCTGGTCGCATCTGTCAGTGCTGTGCAAATTTGCACAACGAATCCAATGAACAAACGACCGGCTGCTTGGTGGATGCTGCGCAGTAATGGCTCCAAAGCAAACATGTTTCTTCATTCAATTTTTGTAAATTTATTTGATAAAGATAAATACAACAGTAGCAGCAGCAATACAAAAAAAAATATAAATAAACAACGACAACATTAAACGAAGCAAAATCGAACAAGTCAAGTGGAAGCGCGCTGAGCTGTGCAGTGCTGAACTGTTGCGTTGGCGTAGCGTCTGTCTGCGATTTAATCTTATGCGAAAATTTGCATAATTAAGCATTAAATATAAAAGTTGATATATTCATATTCTTAGTTCAAAATATGATAAAAAGATGTTTGTTAAGTTGAAACACATTGAAGTTTTTTATTGTTATTTTATTTTTATAGTCAAGTGGCTGCAATCAAAAAGGACAACGTTGACTCTTTGGATAAACAAAACTGACAAGTTGAATGCACAATTGTTGAGTTCAAAAAACTTAAAATCTCTTAAAGAGACAAAGTGGAAAGTAAATTTTTTCAAGGTTTATGGAACCGACTCATAGAGTTGAATATTTGAATATTTCTAGTACAAAGCAGCTAGAAAGTTTTTAGATACAGAATGAAACATACATTTCTGAGAGAAAATATATTACACCAAATATAGAAACAGTGGCGCAAACAGGTAGGTTTTGTGGGTTATTAAACCCTCCCCCTCCCAAATACAAAAACTTCAGATGTAAAATATGGTTCCAAATGGAATTGGGCTCAAAAGTTGTATGCACATTTCCCCCCCGCCCCCCCAAAATGAAATCCTTTGTGCAGCACTGATGGTAAATGCCGTGAAACTGGGTTTTTAGGTTTTATCTCCGACGTCAGCATTTTTCTGAGTTTGACATTTTAAGGACATGAATATTTAAAAAAATTATTTTAGAAATTAAGCGCAATGTGGAATATCAATATGGACATCAATTGAAAGAGGAAACTTTCTTTATTTTTGAAAAAAGTTATCTTGATGGTTCGAAAGGGCGAAGAGGTAATGAAAACGTTCTTTAAAACCTTTATCCTTGAATACACTACTCGATACGAAAAATGAACCTAATAATAAAAGTGTTTCCAAAACTATTTTTGAGCCGCTGTAAACGAAACTGAAAGTCAAAAAAGTTTTTTAAGAAGCGTTTTTGAAAAATCTTTGAAAAACCAGTTTTTTCCCCTGTTGTTTCAGTTATAAGCAAATATCTCGTAAACTAATCATCCGACTAACACAAAATGTCCGTCGGTCAGAAGATAATACCTTAGCCTTTTCAGCGATATACAGATTATCCAAATCAGAAGAGATTTGGAAAAGTTACTGACGGTGAAATTTGTAAAAAACCAATTAAAAAAATTAGAAATTTATGAATGTTTTTTTATAGATAAAATAAATTTTTTCATCTGGTTTTAAATCTAAGATGAAAGATAAATTATTTGAGCAAATATTAAGTCTAACACCAATAGAATTGAAAGAAAAATGACAAAGTTATGATGCACTAAGGGAAAACACCAACTTTACATTTATTACACCGTTCGAAAAATTTTTTTTTGTCGAGACCCATCTAAATGTTGAAATAGACGTGAAACTAGAGGTCATTTATAGTATCCTGGCATAGTCAGTTTTTCATTTTCTGACCCAAAAATCTTTTAAAGAACTTTAAAATTTGAAGAACATACAAATTTCAAATATTTGTATAAATATTTAAATATTTGATGAAGATATGGGTATCAAATGAAAGAGTAAATTTGTCTCCTTTTTACTAAATTTTCTATTTTGAACTTTTTGTTTTTTGTTTATCAATATGTGGCTCCTGCAGTTACAGCTAAAACTTCGAAGGCATTGCTCGATCAGGATTCACAAAGAGCAAGAAGAGCTGGCTTTTAGGAGTTACCTGCAAAAACCATTTCCAAGCGATTGGAGGTTTGGGAATGATTCCAAAATTCAGGAACTTGGGTTCCTTATAATTTTAAGCCAAGAGAGGTTGATCGTCGTTATTTCGTCTGTGAAAAACTACTCCAGCGGTAAAAAAGGAAAGGAAGCACCTAATAGTTGAAACATTTGTCTATTACTTACAAAGCTTCATAAATAGAAGGAAATTGTGACACGAATTTCAAACTGTAGTAACTATTACAGTGAGTTCTACACGGGTTGAACAGCCACCGAACCTAATCCGCTTCCTCTTATTGTGAATCGGCATACGAAAACCATCTGACTTTACATTTTAGGTATACGATGTGTTTAGCAATTTTATATAAAATTCTACAGGGAACATTGTTATGGAATATTTTAACCCTCTATCTCCTATTTTTATGGGTCAATTCGACCAATTTTTTGTAAAATGCCAAAAAATTTCCTTTGAAGTTTGACTTTTTAAGAAGAAATGTACCACAAAAATATTTGCCATAAAATTGTACTATAGGTCTCTGAATACATCAAAACTCAAAATTGAACTTTAAGGCCAGAAATAAGTCAAAGCTGAAGAAGTGTTTAAGGATTAAACTTGACTCTTTTTTTGGCGTTTGGCGACCGACGATTTATACAGAAGCTGTGGAAATGAGGATGCAGTAGAAACAGTCGAGCACCTGCTATGCCACTGCCCATCACTACAAGGACAACGGCTCCAGACTCTTGGGGCAAGGTTCTTTGATGGGCTCGAGGAAATAGCAAATGCACAGATAACTGATCTACACAATTTCCTCGCCAAGACCAAATGGTTCCGATAAGATCCCGTTTGGATCTAGAGGGATCCCAACAGATAATGAAAGGACACCGGTTTTTCGAAAAATGAAGGGATTCGCAATGGACCCAACAGGGTCTGCGAGTGGAAGTGCTTGCCGCATTCTTCCCTTCCGTAACCTAACCTAAACTCGACTCTTATTGGTTGTTAACATATTGAAATAAGTCGAAACTGAAGAATTAATTAAGAATTAACTTCGTACTCTTAGTGGTTGTTAACATATTGACGCGGGATTCAAACCCAAGACATTTTGACATGAAGACATTTGGATTTTTCATCTGATCTGATCTGAAGTGATCGTAGTACTTACAACTTTTAATACTTTTCGCATGGGTACAATAAATTTAATAATAATTATAATAATTTCTAAATTTTTTTTAAATGTTGTTTTCTGTACAGACTGCACATCTGTACAGACTGCACATCTGACTTTTTTTTACAAACATTGATGAATACATAAAAATATAATGCAAAATTTGCAGCCATACCTCACTGAATATTCATTGCATTCCAATTGCATTACTGCCATCATTCATTCATTCCTGACAACTACCACTTTTTGCAGCAACAGTAATTATTGTAATAATTAAACATTGTTGCTGTGCTATACGGTTGTTGCCACTAAAAGCGAACGTTGTCCGTGTAGCAAAGTGAAAGACAAAAATTCAATTGTCGGCAATTTCTTCGCCAAATGATTTTAATTGGCTACAACAAGATTAATAACGCGCAGACGCGGTACTAAAGTGCCACTTAAATTCCTAAACGAAGTTGTAAATTGCACCCGCACTTTGTGCATACAATTCAATTAAAGTTGCATTGCAGTCAAGCAAATTGCCACATACACAGCAACTCTCGAGGCCGATTTCATACCAACACCAACAGTGGCAACACTTTCCATGAGACCATCGCGCGTCATGTGACCCCACTCCCAGCGCCAACGCAGCGGCTGTCATTATCTGTGGCAGCTTGTGTTTAGTTATTTGTTGCTGTGGCGCGACATGTCGCACACGAGTATCTATGAGTGTCGCTGTGCGCCGCCTGACAGTGACACTTCGCTTCAGACCAACGCAACAACAGCGGCCACCACTTTGACTTCTTCATTATTGCTTTCATAATTAAAGTGTCATCAATTTGTACACACAAGTGACTGCATACAGACATATATATTGCAATATATGTATAGATATATCAGAGATATAATCGCATGCATCGATCTACATGTGTGTATGTGTTTGTGTGTGTGTGTTGATGAGTGTATTTGTGGCTGCGGTTGGCACACACACTTGCATTATTTATCAACTGACAACGTGCGCTATTGTCAGCCGTTGTTGTTATTGTTGTTATTGCCACTGTGGCTGTTGCTTACAACGTTAAATACAGCGAGTATCTGAATGTGACGTCCACAACCACGAACCCACCAGCACTTCAATTTGATTATGCAAATTTGCTGTGTTTAAAAATAGCAACAATTACAACAGCTCGCTGCAACAGCAGCAACAGCAAAGCAATCAAAACAATAACAACGCCAGCACAACACCAACGTTAGCAATAACACTAACAAATACCATAACAACAACAACGAACATATGTGAATTTAAATTTCAACAATTCATTTTTAATCAAACTTGTTCTTGGCTGCTTGTGTTCTCCGTTTGAGTTCTTTTCAGCTTCTTCTTCATCGCCCTTTTTCTTCATAATTTTCTTCTTCTTTTTCCACATCTTCTCTTGTTTAACATTCATTACACACAAATATGCTTTGCAATTACTTAAAAGTACAATAAATGTTGTAAGGTTGTTGTTGTGATTGCAACAACTGTGAGCAGACGTCAGCACAATTGTGCACAATTTGGCCATTTGGCTCCACATTGGCTCAGCCGGCTGTGAATGGTCGTTTTTTTGTGTATTTGTGTTTACTGTCTGCCGTTGTTGTTGCTTTTATTGTTGTCTTTTTGCTGTAATACTATTTAATTAATGTTGTTCTTATTGTTGTTGTTGTTGTTCGCACATACTTCACGCTCCATATGCACACTTACGCGTACTTTGCACATTGGCTCCTCTCTTTCATTAGTTATTTATTATTATTTGCCCAGACGGCAGTCGATTACACGTTGCGGCAAATTGTTTGTGTTGTTTTAGCGTTTTGTTGTTTTTGTTTTTTGTGTGATTTCTTAATCGAACTTCTAACTTGGCATGCGTACAGTTGGCAGATTTCGAGATCACATTAGAAGTTCAAATGAGATGCAACTTGTCGAACAGTTCGAATGTCAGAAGGCCGAATGTTAGCACATTGAAGTTGAAAAGAAATGTGGCTTTTCGAACAAGTTCGGATATCATCAGTCTGGATTTAACACATTAGACTTCAAGTTTGAAAAGAGATGTGACTTCTTGAACAGTTTCAGCATCTGGGGACCGAATGTTAACTCGTCAGAACTGAAGTTCGAAAAGAGATGTGACTTCTTGAACAGTTTGAGCATCTGGATACGAAATGTTATCATAATGGAACTGAAATCCGGAAAGAGATGTGACTTCTTGAACAGTTTGAGTATCTGGAGACCGAATGTTAACTCATTATAACTAAAGTTCGAAAAGAGATGTGACTTCTTGAACAGTTTGAGTATCTGGAGACCCAATGTTAACTCGTCAGAACTGCTGTTCGAAAAGAGATGTGACTTCTTGAACAGTTTGAGCATCTGGATACGAAATGTTATCATAATGGAACTAAAATTCGGAAAGAGATGTGACTTCTTGAACAGTTTGAGTATCTGGAGACCGAATGTTAACTCATTATAACTAAAGTTCGAAAAGAGATGTGACATCTCTAAAAATGAGTCATTAGTCCGGGTTGAAGACATTAGAACAGAAGTTCGAAAAATGATTCTGAACTGAACTATCTGAATATTAGAACTGAATTTCGAAAATACCTCTTTAACAGTTTGAATATCTGGAGCCAAAATGTTAACACATTAGAACTTAAGTTCGAAAAGACAAACCAGTCCAGCTTCAAGAATTGAAGTTTGAATGAAAAATAGTGTTCTCGAACAGTTTGAGTACCGATTGTTAATACATAAAAATTGAAGTTCGAAAAGAGATGTTCTTCTTTAACAGTTCGGATATTATGAGTATGGATTTAATACATTAAAACTAAGGTTTGAACTGACAAATCAGTCCAGCTAGAATAGTCCTGAAGTTAAAAAGAAGAATAGGGTTTTGCAGCAGTTTGAGTACCAAATGTTAACGTATAGTTGTAGATAACAAATGCCTATAAGTATGCTTTAAGATTGGAAGGTAGATAGGACTTTCTATTGCGGGAGATGTTGAGAGACAGATGTCATGGAAACACTTTGTGATGACGTAATTACTTAATCGTACTTAGATCTACTTTTTGGATTGAAACATGAACGAGATAAATTCATTTATAAAATACATTTATCCATAAATTTACGTTCCCATTTACTGTTCTCTAAAACTCCCCGAATTCCGTATAAATAAGAGTTATCAAAGCCGAAGGCCTAAGCAGCCAGTGCTTCTGTTAATTTAAGAGGAATAATTATTAATAATAATTATTATTAATTATTAATAAATAAAATAAAAATAAAAAGAGTTATCAAATGAATCAAAGTGGTCGTGTTTCCAGAAAACTGACTCAGGCGATCCTGGACCAAACACCAAAGAAAGTGATCCGCTGCTGTTAGATATTTTTACTCATAGTCGGAGTTGGGGCTTTAAACTAACCTAACTAGACTAACTAACCAACATTTCTATAGTCGGCTAGTTTTTGAAACAGAAGTTATCCAATTAAGTCTTTTTTTTCCTAGAGACTGCAATCTTTTTCGCTATGAGTCCAAGAAAAGCCCTGCAGATATCATTTAAAGACAGTTTCAAGCTTTTTGTATGAAGACCTATGGAACTGTGGCCCTTCAGAATACCAATCATGGTTCTTGCTCCAACCACTGTAAGAAAGTCATTCACTAGAAAGGGACCAACTAGAAGAATGGAGAATTAGTGTCGTATTAGTTTAAAGCGCAATACAGGACTATTGCGCAATAAATTCTGCATCCTTTCAATACAAATACATTATTTTGAAAGGAGCTTTTCTCTATGTTGAAAAAGCTACTCCGTAAGATCTTCAGTAGTCTAGGAGTGGGAAATGATTACTGATGCTTTCTTGAAATATGCCTTAAAGAAGTTCATATTGCAACTTATTTTAATTTCAATTCACTTCAACTCATACCAAAGCCTAAGCAGAAATATTTCTATCTATTTAGCATTCAATATTACAACAACGAAATCGCTTCTATTCATTCCCAATTTGAACATTTCAGCAGATCTTTGATTCACTTGAATGTGCACGTATCAAACTAATTGATGGCATTGGAATTGGCTAATTGAATTATGTTATTTTCCGCTGCTAATAGCATTAATTGCATTATTGATGGCAATTGAAATGTTATTAAAATTACATAAAGCAAAATACTTTAAATTTCATTTTAATTGCAATTATTTAATTTTTATAATCACTTAATTTTGATGATTCCATAGAAATGCGATTTACAGCCCTATTCTGGCAACCGAAACAATAGTCACCTCGGTAACAATTGAATACTTGGTAACAATTGTCACTTTTTGGTATTCTGGAGCAAATTCAAAAGCTCAAAAGGTGACAATTGTTTCGAAATTTGTTACCTCCGTAGGAGCAGGTGACAAGCATACAAAAATTAAAAAATTCAAATTTCGTATTCAAATGCGCCTTGAGAAACTGAAAAAAAAATGCTTCAGCTGCTCCTGCGTCGCGACGTGTCGTGCGCTTAAACTTAGGAACTCTAGAAACTAAAAGAATATATACATACATTGTGAAGAAACTCCAAAAAAAAGACTTGCTTCGCCAGATTTTCTGCATTTGCCTTTTTTTGTTTGTTTATTTTTTTACAGTTTGACAGAAAAAATACAAAAAACAGCTGTTTTGATGGAAAAAAAGCTTTCACCTCGAGTGGTGAATTGTTTGAACTTTCTTCTTGTCACCATTTTTCCAGAATACGAAAACAATCAAATTCAATTCAATTGTTACGGGGGGTAACAATTGTTACGGTAGTGCCAGAATAGGGCTGTTAGAGACAAACATAAAATATAGATATGTAAATTGTTGATATGTATGTATTGTTTTATTAAACATGACTGAATTTTTTATAAATCACACATGAATTTGTTAATCTCATGTCGATTCGAAACATGGCCTGAGTCAATATGGCAGCCATTATGGTCGATATGATCTGACAATGGTGAAATTCATTTTTAAGATAACTCAATTCCAAAGGTTTATTCATTTGTCAGCATACAGTTAAGTTTAATAGCTTTGTGACGAATTATTTAAAGAACTTTTGGCATTGATAGCGTAATGAATTGGTGAATTGGTAACGTTTGCTGTCATAAATATTTTCATTAGAATTAGTAGGTGTGTAGGTTTTATGGAAACAATTTATTTGTATTATCTGTGAGCAGTCGCAGACACTTGAACAAATATGCCTACGTGATAGAAGTCAGAAAGTCAGTGTTGCCAGATATTTGAAACGGATTTAGGAGAAAATCTTAAAAAAGGCTGAAACTTTCTCCGAAAAATTAAACATATCTCCATATTAATTAAACTTTTCATAAAAAATAAATAATATAAAAATAATAAAAATATAAGAAATAATAAAAATATAAAAATAATAAAAAATAAATTATATAAATATATTTTTTATTGCTGCCTTTTTATTCATTCAGTTTCAGCTTAACAACAACTTAACACAAACAAAACTTTAAAAAATGAGATCGTTATGAAATTCTCTTTTGTGAACTTCCGTCATTCATGAAAAAAATTATACACTTTTAACGCATAAAAATTAATTAAAATTAATTGGACAGATTAGCTTTCAATATTCAAGGCTTCAGTGCCACTAATGGTGTCAAATGTATCACCATCAAACTCTCCTTAACTTTCTTCTAAACCAATCTTACTCTGAAAAATTCTTCTAAAAGACCAAGATTCTCCTAAATCCAGGAGGAAAGTTTCTGATCTGGCAACACTGGAGCAAGTAATTATTATGTCAGAAACATATGGATAGCAGTTGGTATCATGAACTAAAATGAGCTGGAATTAAAATTGATAAGATGATTGAATAGGTGTGAAGGGAATGTGCGCTTAGGGGAATGTTTTAGCAAAAAAATTAATAATAATAATTAATAATAATCTATATTTTGACACCTCAATGATGACGCTCTAAATTTAATCTTCATACAAGTAATCAATTACAAACTGTATTTTGACAATACAAACTGTATTCTAAAAAAGATCACAAAAACCTGATATATGAGGGCAGTTTGATAAGTCAGCTGCTTTTTTAATTTCCGCCATAGTAATTTTAAATTCAACACAAGTCCCAGGAATTAGTAGTTGGCAGACTACTGTTAAATTTTCAGCAAGTTGTGTCATTTTATTTGTGTTTGACAGCCATTGAAAACAGATGCAGTCTGATGAATTTCTATGAAAAGGGGAAAAAAGTAAACTTTCAAACATTCAATTTTGCATAAAAATCATCACCATGGCCCAACAAAGGCTTAAAATGTCTATGCGCTATGTTTGAATGGTTAAGAAGTAGATTATTGGATTCCGTTGTGGTTGTACCGACACCAAACTTTTAGAAGAATATGTAGGACGTCCAGAAGAGATTGTGACGTCAGAAATCGTTGATAAAATCCATGGAATGAATGAATGAATGGATAATCCTAGACGAAAGTGCATGATATGGCAGAGACTGTAGACGTCTAAGCTTAGTGGGCTCATCACATTTTTAATAAATATGTGTACATGCAACTCGAATAGTTTTTGCATCATTTCATAGCCGTAACTTAAACATAGATCCATCAGAACAGCCCAGAGACCAAGGTAGAGTCAAAGTAGTAGATTTTTCGGGTGAATGTGAGTTTTTGGTGACAATCAATCGCAATTCAAATGGGTTTTTGTGCCGAACGAAACATGGATCCATCAGAATACCCCAGAGATCAAGGAACAGTCAAAGTAGTGGACAATCCGAATAGCTTTGGCATTATTTGAGCCGTAAATGAAGCATGGACCCTCACAATGCACCACACACCAAGGATCGGTCAAAGTAATCCACATGAGTTTTTGTGCCGCAAGAAACATGGATTCCTCATAATGCAACACGTACCAAGGATCGGTCAAAGTAGTGCACTTCTCCGTATGAATGTGGGTATTCGGCCATAATCAATCATAATCCAAATGAATTTTTACGTCATTTCGTAATCGGGAAGGAATCATGGATCCATTACATTGCAACACAGACCATTAAACAGTCAAAGCAGTGGACTTCTCCTGCTGAACGTATATCCATAAAGGTATCGATAATAATAATCAGTTGGGTTGCGTCAGATAATGACTACAACTGCACGCGGTGTCATTCACAGGGATTACTTTAAAATAGGTGAAACTTTCACCAGAAAATATGTATTTTTCTGAGCTGAGGTCTTTCAACATTATAATGCAATTGGACTTGAAATTGTTACCTCACTCTGCATATTCTTTAGATTTAGTCCGTTGCGATTTTATTCTGTTTCTAAACCTGAACAAATGGTTTGGCAAATCTGTTAAGACTTGGGTCGAATGAAGAGGTCATTGCTAAGACAAACACCTATTTTGAGGACCTTGAGAAAACCTGTTATTTTTTATTTTAAAAAGCTACTATTTTCTGTTTCCAAACCTGATGGAAAGGTCATCACCGAAGTAAGACCTATTTTAAAAACGTTGATAAAACCTTTTAGATGATATTTTGAAGTCTTATTGGGTCAATTGAAGATGTCATCACTGAAACAAACTACTATTTGGAGGACCTTGAGAAGCCTAAAGCAACAAAAACACATAATTTGCTTCTGTTCAGTCATCTCAAGACTACGATTTACTCACTTAGGGGCCTTGTTCTTTTCTGGGTTGGAAGAGGTTACCAAACATGACTTTAAGTCACTAATGAACTTGACTAGAAATATCCACCTTCTCACCGATCACCTTTACATCGTTCCGCAAAACTAAGAAGCTCTAACTATTATCGCTAAGGACTCAACAGGGACTATGCGTGGCAAACTTGGTCAGCCAGCGTACCAAACCTAACCAAGCCTAAAAGCCAAGTTTGGGTCGAATAAAGGGATCATTAATGAAGCAGCATCTATTTGAAGGACCTTAAGAACACTTGTCATTGGATATTTTGAAAACTTATGTGCAATTTTTTGTTTTGTTGAAAAATTTGAGATTTAGATCGAATGAAGAGGCCTCACTGAGGCAGAACCTATTTTGAAGGACCTCAAAAAATCTTGTTATTTGATATTTTGAAAACTGACTATGTTTTGTTATCAAACTTAAAGAAATAGATGTTTGAGTCGAATGGAGAGGTAACCTCAAACAGATAGAACCTTAAAAAAAAAATTGTTGTGTAATATTTTAAAAACTTGTTTTTCTGTTTCGAGAACTTAAGAAATGAAAGTTTAGTCGAATGAAAAAGTCATCACAGAAGGAAACGCATATCTTAAAAACCTTAAGAAAACCTATTATTTGATATTTGGAAAAGCACAACAGTGAAAGTTATATTGGATGCTCACAAATTCTGAAATCATAATTTTATGCGGGAACACCGAAATCGACAAAATATTTTGCATGGGTTTTAAGATTTGAATAATTGTTTTGAGGGGCATTAAAAACTTGCTGGGACTTATTATTCCAGTAGTCCCGAAAGGGTTAAGGACGTTAAAAAAGTCAATTTTTTTTTTTTGATATTTTGAAAACTTACTATTTCTTGGTTTCAAACCTGAAGGAATAGAGGTTTAGGTCAAATAAAAAGGTCATCACTGAAACAAACGTATATTTTAAAGACCTTAAATAAACCTTTTATTTGCAAAAGATACTAAATTTGAAAAAATATTGAGAAATAAAATGCCAAAAAAAAATCGTTTTTCAAAGAGAAACTGACTTATAAAACTACTCAAATATATATTCATACAACTCCCTCAGACAGTTTAAAATTAATTTTCAATCAAGTAATGTCATGACGTGCTTCTTTGAAAACTGCCATAAAAAGATCATAAAAACCAGATATAAATGTAAACACATAAATATTTAGTGATAAGCGATGTTTCGAACGTCATCAAAATACGTCAACTATCGTCATATCACTGAAGGCTGTCGATGTGCGTGTTGTCATTATTTTTAGTGCACTTGTTACAACTTGTGACGTCAGAAGCGCAAAAGTTGGGCGCTGAAAATAAACTCAACACTTATGTAACAGGAAATTATTTGAAGCCAACATTTTAAATTTATGCAGATCATAACAAGTGCCAAAAATATGAATTGAGTTGTGTTGTTGGGCTGCGTAATCGCTTGGGACACACTGCCAGCTGTACAACCAATCGCCCAGCCACCCACTTGAGTAAACAAATTATGTAAAAATAATTGTTGTTTTTTTGTTTTTGTATTCTTACATTTTCATAGTGTAAAGTTCTGCGCGGAGCGGTTGAATAAAAGCGGGGGGTTCCGTTTAGGTTTTGGGGTCTTTATTGGTAGACGGGTGAATGACGAATGTACAAAAGAATACATGAAACATTGAACGAGACAAACGGCCGAAGCCGGGGAGCAGAAAATAGGGGGAAATATGAGCACAAAAGGAGAAGGAAAGGAAGGGATTAGAGGTGGGATCGACAGATCACTTGAGACAGCACTAATTTAGCCATCGCGGCCGCCATTGCATATTGCAATTTAAAAATGCCACGGGCCAGTCGGGCGATGATGTGATGCAGGTGGGGGGGTGCCGTCCATCGACGTCTCGTCCTCGGAGGAGTGCTGCTGCAGCGGTTTAGGGGTAGTTACCGACCTGCAAATAGAGTAAGATGTCAGTTTTTTGGACATAAAATTTTTGAGGCTGACATCATGAGTATGGGAAAGCGCGGCTAAGCTACGGGGTTCGCTTAAGCTAAAGCCGGGGAATATGGGAAAATACATATATAAATTGGCTGCATTGCCAAAGGGCTTAAAAGCGGTTTAAAAAATGAGCCAATTCAGCTCGGGATAGTTGGGTGCACGTAGGGCTCGAGAGAAGCAGGAGAACCGAACGAGAATGTCGGTTTGCTCTTCGAGAGGGTGGTGACCGGCTCTTGGATCCGGAGTTGGAGCTGTGTGAGCATGGGCATTGCTGGAGCCGTTCCACCTGGAGTTTATACCCGATCAGTCCGACGGCTGCGGGATTTGCAGCGCTTGGAGCGAGTCGCACTGGAGTGGCAACTGTCCTCTTTTCGGACCCGGGATGGTGTCGGTGCAATGAGGAATTGCGGGGGAATGCAATTTCCGTCAGTTGCTGTGAATGTGGACCGAGTGGCGTCAAGCCAACGCTCTTGTCGAACCCTTTTTCTCTGTTTCATTAGAGGCGAAAGCCATCCTGCGGGGCCGAAACGTTTGGCAACGAGGGGGGGAATTTGCCGGTTTGGGAATGAGTTTGCAGGAGTGGTGGGTTCAGAATGATTTTCCTTTAATTCCTGGGGTGGAAACCCTACGGGATTGAGGGCGGCAATCACTTGCGAAACGGCTTTCTTTAGGGCAGGAAGATTATTTCGAAGGGCGTGTCCAGTGTGCATATGGCGACTTGGTACCTCTGTGGCACATGTCAAATGCGAAGAAGGGGGTACTGGACCGCTTAATACCCAACCGAATACTGTAAGCTGAGCAAGTAAGCTGCCACATACATTCCGGTGGATACCTTCGAGCATGATCTGCGGGATGAGATCACTGCCAATCACTATATCAATCTGCGCTGTCTCGAAGGGATTTGGATCAGCGAGTTCTAGCATGGCGAAATGTTTCATATTGGGAGCGTTTATGTGGGAAGATGGGAGCGAATTCGTAAGCTCTTGGAGCACGATTGCTTGCACGGGGAATTTCGTGCTCGATTGGGGGACTGCCAATGTAAAGAAGCAAATGTGATTGGCGTTTTGCACAATCTGACCGCCCATGCCCGAGATTTGGAAGGGGGATTTCTCGATTGGCAATTTGAGGCGCTTCTGGACCTTCGAGGAAATGAAGGTACGCTGAGAGGCTTGGTCGATCAACGCTCGAACTTTGAACAACTTTCCTGCGTGCTCAATAGACACCAGTGCCGTAGGCAGAAGGGATTGGGTGCCATTATTAGAGCGTAGGGCTTGTACTTTGGGCGTACTTTGCCTGGACGATGTGCGGGGTTGCGCATCCGAAAGGGGAGAATGAGTAGCAGAGTTGTTGTGCGTTCGTTTTGGAGCTGTTGCGACCTGTGGAGTGGTCGAATGTGACCAGTTAGGAGTATGAGAGGGTTGCGCATTGCCTTTAGGGAAATGAAGCATGGAATGGTGCTTCACCTGGCAATATACGCACGTAAAATTGCTTGTACAATTTTTAGTGAGATGTGATGTAGCAAGACAATTCACGCAAAGATTGTGCTTCTTAACGTATTTAAGTCGACTCTGGGGGGTGAGTCTTTTGAAGCTCTGGCAAGTCCGTATGGGATGATTTGCGTTGCAGAGTTTGCACGCGAAGTCCCTTTTCACTTGAGTGTGATAATTTAGGGATTTGTGTGGCCGATTTGGGAGGACATTGGAAGTCGAAGGTTGAGACGGTTTCGGCTTAGAAAGGCGAATACTTTGCAACCGTTCAAGTACCTCATATCTGCCGGTCAGGAACTCATCCATTTGCGACCAGGGTGGCAGATCCTTCCGGGATGTCAATGATTGCTCCCATAGAGCAAGTGTCTCTTGGGGCAATTTGGTACAACATATGTAAACCAATAGCGGATCCCAATTGTCAGTGTCCACGGCCTGAGTATTGAGAACAGACAGACAATTGTTTATTGTGTTTTGGATCCGCTGAAGTGCCTCACTATCTTCAGTGTGGGCAGGAGCGATATTTAGGAGGGATCTGATTTGGGTGTCAACCAAAATGCGTTTATTTTCATAACGGGATTTTAGGGCATCCCACGCGAGTCCGAAATTCTCATCGGTTAATGCATATTGCTTAACAATAGCACCGGCTTTACCTTGCGTCTTGTATCGGAGGTGATACAATTTTTGGGCTGGAGTGAGCTGGGGGTGGTTGATGTAAACCGCGGTAAACATGTCCCGAAAGGACGGCCACTGCTCATAGCCCCCGAAAAAGGTTTCGGTATCACAAGGCGGAACTTGTAGGCAAATGAAGGGGGTATTTGCTGGTTCTAGGGGTCGAACCGGTTCCATATGCGCAGCGGGCTGGGGGGACTGAGTTTGGAGCATCTCAATGATGTCCGACATCTGAGCCATGCACAACTCGTACTGGTCTGTGCAGGCGTCGATTTTTTGCCTAGCCGACTCTTTGAAACCGTCGGGCTGGCTGTTGTCTTCAGCAATAAAGACTGCCTCATGTGCGCACATAAGCCTCTCCCATTGGGCTTGCAAATTTTTTTGCTTAATTTGGACCAGGGATTTGGTCAAATTCTCAATGGGGACCGATGAAAATTTTGTGCATAATAGCACGAGCTGTTCGTACTCGAAAGTAAATTTTGCAACACTGGGATCGGTTGCTTTCGGACTAGAGAGTTTGGAGCGAGTGTTTGGTGGCTCCCGAGTGACAGGAACTGTCAAACGTGCACTGGGTGACTTTGTGTATCTGGAGGAAGGAGTCTCCATTGTGACAAGTTGGCGTTTAGGGGATCGCTCAACAGGCATTTTGTTTAAAAAAGCTCGACAAGGTTAAAAGTTTAAATAAATATATGTAGGGTATTGTAATATAGACGTGAAGTCTACCCGCGTCCGCGCGAACGATAATTGAATATGGGAAGAGTTGGGAATGGGAAAATTCGTTCAAACGAATTTGAACACTTGTCGAGCAACAATAAATAAATAAATAAAAAATTGTGTAAATGTGAAAATGTGTGTATGGGTAATACAAATGTGTATATGGGAAATAAGCCAATTTTTGGTAAATGTGAGTGGGGAATGTATGTAAAAGCTGTAAAATATAAATATAATATAAATGTGAAGTCAAATGTGTATGAAAATTTGCTTTTATTTGTAAAATAAATATGTATGTGTATCGGAAACAAATAAATTTTTTGTAAATGTGAATGGGTACTAAATAGAAATGTGTATGTATGTGGGAATTGGGAATGTATGTCAAAATTATTATAATATAACAAATGTGTAGTCAAATGTATATTAAATGGGTTTTTATTTGTGAAAAAGTTAATTTTTTGTTTGGGAATGTGAATGTGTGTGAATATACACGTATGTATGTGTATGTGTATAAATTTGTGTGTGTATATATATGTGTGTGTGTATATATATGTGTGTGTATAAATATATGTATTTGTATATATATATATGTGTATGTGATGATTTGTATTATTGTGTCAGTGAACGTAAAAAAGTGTGAGAATAATTTTGTGTGCAAACAATTTTTGTGTGCAAAAGGGGTAATTTGTCCCACTGTATGCACTTGGGGTGGCAGCAGATGTGCAGTGTATGAGTATATGCAGCACTATTGAGAATTTTCTAAGTCCTAGAAAATTGTTCAATGTGCTGCAGAAAAAATGCGACTCGTCCCACTGTGCTTGAGTTTATTTACTTCTGCTAGCGAAGGAGGGGAATTGCTTAGGCAGAAGTATGAAAATTTGAGTGCACTGGGAGGCAGCAGCGGGAGTGCGTGCTGCTGGTGCTTGCGTATATCGCACAAAGCGAAACGCGAAAATGTGCGCAAGTGGGAGAGTGCGAGATCAGCAGCTGGAGTTGTCGCTGCTGATCTGCGATTTGCACAAACAAAATTTGGGGAAATGTTAGAAAAGGAGTGAAAAGCCAGCTGCAGCGCAAAAAGGGAATGTGCAAACAAATATCGCAAAATTATGTGCAGTAGCGGGAATGCTTACTGCACTGCGTTAATTTGTATGTGTACAGAAAAATGTACACGAAAAGCGGACAGCGGGCGGGGTACCAGTGTATAATATTTGAACTGGATTTTAGGGAATGGAAATATATATATATTTTTTAAATATATGTTTTTGTGTTAGTGTATGTGATTGTGGAGATATTTGTTAATTTTTAATAAAAATTTTGTGCTTATCTTAAGGGGGCACAATGCCCGAGAATGGGGATTGCCTCTACGTCGTTTGTGTCCGCCGTTTGTGCTGCTTGCTGTTGTTTGCTGTTGTTGCTGCTTTCTTCGTCCGCTCTGTGATGTGGGTGTGTGTTTTTTGAGTGTGTTTGTTGTTGCTGCCCTTTTTGTCTGCTTTGTGTGGTGCTGTGTGTTGTGTTTGTTGAGTGTGTTTGTTGTTGTTACGTGTTCTGCTGTGGGTGTGTGTTTTGTTGTTGTTTTTCTGTTCTGCTGCTCTTCTTTTAAGTGTCACTGCACTGTTCAATGTCTTGTTTAGAATTTTTGTTTTAATTTATGTAAAATTGTGGTTCTGTGATTTGTATATTGTTTGTGCACTGTATTATGTTTGTTTGTTACTTGCATTTTATTTTTTTTTTGTTGTTTCACAGTGTGTTGTTTTGTTACTCTGTGGGTTTTTTTTAATGTATTTATAACTTTGTTTCACTTTTGTGTTGGGTTCGCTGTTTGTATATTTTGTGTAACTTGTTTGGTTTGATGTAACTATGTATTTTTTGTTGTGAGTTTCACTTTAGTTAGTGTTCACCTTTGTGTTTGGTTTTTGTTTAATTGAAGTGTGTTTGATTTGTTGTGTCACTTTTCACTTATAAATTGTCACTTTGATTTTTAATTGTTATTTTTTAGGAAAATATTCGCGGCTCAATCGCGAATGGCTCGAAGGACCATGTAAAGTTCTGCGCGGAGCGGTTGAATAAAAGCGGGGGGTTCCGTTTAGGTTTTGGGGTCTTTATTGGTAGACGGGTGAATGACGAATGTACAAAAGAATACATGAAACATTGAACGAGACAAACGGCCGAAGCCGGGGAGCAGAAAATAGGGGGAAATATGAGCACAAAAGGAGAAGGAAAGGAAGGGATTAGAGGTGGGATCGACAGATCACTTGAGACAGCACTCATTTAGCCACATAGCAAATAGAAATTGCGCGAAAAAATTGTTGCAATTGTGTGCGCAAGTGCTTCTGTGTTTGGGTTTGTGTCTGTGTGCGTGTGCACGCTTTGGCCACTTTTTGGTTATTGCTGAAATCTACTGTAATGGCCAACACTTTTGCTTTCAATGACTTTGTTTATATTACACACGTTGTTGGCATTTGTTGTGCTTGCGTTTCAGGTTTTTGTTGTTGCTGTTTTTGGCTTTCATTTGGCCAAAGGCCAACAATTTCAAATGCAGCTCAAACTCACTGAAATAATAAAACCATGCAAAGTGCAGCAGCGCATACAATTCAACATGACAACACAAACATTTGGTTCGTCTACTATAAAAAAAAATATTCACTGAGTTCATGTTTGTGTAGTTGCAAAAAAAGAAACACATAAAGATATCTAAAAAAATGGCAAAAATGCAAATGGTTGCATTAACAGGCCTGCAACGTTTCGTTCATATCTCACAATCGATTCGGTTTTATTAGTTTGCACAGACAGCGGCTGTGTCTATGGCAGCAAAAACACAGCTTTTTGTTCGTTTTTCATGCTGTCGAGCCGCCCTAACAGGTTGCCAGCGCCATATGCAGCTAAAATATTCAATACCATTTTTACTGCTGCCAACACTGATAACAATAAATCATTTGGCCACTCTTGGCACTGGGCCAACTGTTACGCATTTTTCTTCTTTCATATAGTTTTTGCCAATTTGTTGAAGTGTGAAATGCATAGCCAAACCGAGAGGAAAATGCAGCGTAATTTTATGCAATTACTGGGAATTTTGGGGAAAATAATTTTCACTGCACTTTATGCAGTTTTTTGGTGGCCTTAACCTCGGGTTGGTTGAATATTAAAAGTGACTACAAACCAGAGTGCAGTTTGTTTGAAACAAAGCAAAATTTAACCTAACTGAGGTAAGTAGGTTTAAGTGAGGACAGTAAGAGCCATTGTGGTACCATGAGCTCTATTGCTTCTTCTTACTTACTTTTACTGAATTCAACCCATTTCGTAGTTGTCAAAATGAAGAGGAGGAAAAAACTTTAAGTCACCTCCTTTGTCACTGTCCGGCTCTCTCTGCACGAAGGGTGGAAATCTTTTTCTTCGACAATTTTGACGACCTCAGATCAGCCAACATAGGAGACTTGATAGGTTTTATCCACAAAACAAATTGGCTTGTGAAGGCACTTCTACTTGAAGTAAGTCAGATCAATTTTTTCTTATGATATCACAATGGGCACTTTTTGCCGTCTAAGGGCCGTTTTCTCATCTTCCCGTTAAAGTGACCGGTAGCTAAAGTGAACTTTAGCTAAAGGTCACTTTAAAGTGGCCGGTAAATATTTTCGTTTTCTCATCTTCCTGATAAATATAAATTTAACAGGTCTGATTTTTTGGCATCACTGGTCTGCATTGGGCAGCACTTGGCGGCGCAATCAGCTGTTTGTGAAAAATTGTAATTATTTTTGAAGGAAAAAATAAAAATTTTGCCTGGCAAAATCTTGTTGATGCTTTTACTGCCAAATGGGGCGTGTCCCGGCGTTGGAAATCGTTGAGGGACAAGTTTGACAGCTTGAAGCGTAAGTCCAAGCTGGAACTTGCAGCGCAGAAGAGCGAGACGTATCGCGCAGGTGGCCGCCCAGCAGCGATTGGACATGTCAGCAGTGCAAAGCAGTGAAATAGTCCAATTGGCTGTTATATGTTATATTTGCCGCATTTTGCGATTCCGTACCTTCAAAAGCGTCTTCCAGTGCATGAATTTAAGAAATATGCTTATTTTCCATACCGAAAGATCTCAAATTCAAATTTCATTTCAAATTGTAATTTCATTATCAGCTGTTTTTTGTTTGTAAACAAACATATGCATGTACTTGGCACCATTTCCACTTAAAGTTCACTTTAAAGTTTAACAGGCACTCAATCCTCCCGGTAAATTTTATCGGGAGGATAGCTTAACGGGCAGATGAGAAAACGAAAATGCGTTTATCGGCCCGTTAAAGTGAACTTTAAAGTTAACGGGAAGATGAGAAAACGGCCCTAAGTGTGTCTTTCGGCAAGTCTCGGGCCCAGGCAGCCACTTTAACCTAATCTTACCTAACCGGCTTCGTATGTTTAATTCATTAACGATGTTTGAATTTTGTTTTACGATAAACTTATGTAATCTTAAGTTTATGTATTTTGTATCATATTTATTTTGATCTACTGGATTTTTAGTAAAATATTTTTTTTCACGCCAAAAACCCTTAGTCGACCTTTTTCTTAAATTCTTGAAAAATACCAAAAACTCGTTAACGAATTACGGAAATTAGTAATGTTTGAATTTTTTTTATTTAAATAAACTTCTACAATCTAAAGTTTATGGTTTTTGTGTTATTTTTTGATCTATTGACTTTCCAAAAATATACATTTTTGCCATCTGACACTTTCACTATTAGATTTCGGCGGGCATTGAAAAAAATTTCATATACAGAGTTTTTTCTTTCATTCTTCAAAAATACGAAAAATAACCTTTTTTGTACAAAACCCACACAGAATGATTGCAAAAATGCCACACTGATTTTGTGGCATTTTATAAGAAAATTCGTTTAGATCTGTTAAGGGGGTCGTCTAGTGTGACTAGTCAAAAAAATCGTTTTTGTTTTTTTTTCATAAATCACTTCTAAAACATGTTTAGAAGACGTGTATAAATGGATTTTTGTAAATTCGAAGCCGTTATCAAGTTGCACTTGTAAACCGGAGTAGGTATGCGGAGCGCATACCTCCAACTTCCAACTTAAAAACGCGTTTTTCTCAAAACACGTTTTTTCAAAACTGCTGCCACGATATCTCAAAAACTATTTAACTATTAATGCTCAACTTTTTACACCATCTTGAGTACATGTCCAACTACAAATTAAGCTAAAAGAATTAAGATTGCTTCGTTACTTTTTTTTTTCTTCAATTATATGCACGTGAAAAATAGTCGAAAAACTCATATTTTTTTTATGTTTAGGCAAAAAAATACTTTTTTTTGGAATTCGAACTTTCTTTTAGCTCAATTTGCAGTTTGAAGTCTCAGGAATGAAATGGCGTTTGGTTTTTTGATTTCAGATAATCACAACGCCCAGAATCATGGCAGCAGTGGAGCAACTTTTTTTTTTACGTCTTCCTGTTGAGTGGTGTAACTCCGATACTAATCAATAGATTGGCTTCAAATAATTATAAAACTTTGTCGATATGTACTCAAAGAAGAAATAAAATTCAAAAGTTATTTTACTTGAACGGTTTTTTTAATAATGACTGTCAAAAAAGGCATAAAAATACGGCCTTCACACTAGACGACCCCCTTAACTCATTTCATACCTCTGATTCGTTAACAAATCATTGAAATGTGTAATTTTTGCAGTTTTTTTTATTACGATAAACTTGTGTAATCTAAAGTTTATGTTTTCCGTATTATTCTTGGGTCTATTGACTTTCTAAAAAAAATATATATTTTTGACATGCCACGCCTTCCCTATTAGAGCTCGGCAGGCATTGAAAAAACCTCGTATGTAGACTCTTTTCTTAAATTCTGTATAAATACTAAAAATAACTGGATTTGTATAAAACAGACACAGAATTATTGGAAAAATGCCAAACTGATTTCGTTCAGATCTGTTAACCCATTTTATAACTTTTATTCGTTAACGAATCATAGAAATTAGTAATGCTTCATTTGTTTTTTAACAATAAACTTGCGAAAAAGCTAAGTAGAAGAAATAAATAAATTTTAAAAAAAATTCAAAACAACGAAAAGGGTAGTAAATAAATTGTTAAATTTGAAAAAAACATTTTTGGTAATTATCTCTGTTAGGTAGGAACATTTCTCAGACCAACAAAGTAAAATATGGCAAGAAAACAGCGAAAATACTAAGTAGAAAAATATAAATTAATTTGAAAAATACATTTTTTTTTATTTATTTTTGTTAGGTACGAAAATTGTTCAGACTCACAAACCAAAAAATGGCAACAAAGTAGCGAAAGGACTAAGCAGAAAAATAAAAATAAAATTGAAGAAAAATTTCTTGTATTTTTTAGATAGGAATTTTTTCAGACCAACAATTCAAAATGTGGCAACAAAACAACGAAAGGGTTAAGTAGAATTATAATAGTAAATTTGAAGAAAATATTTTTTGTTTTTTTCTTTGTTAGGTAGGAAAATTGTTCAGACCCCTAAACCAAAAAACGGCTTAAAAAGCGAAATGGCCAAGTAGAAATAAAAAAAAAAAAATTGGAAAAAAATTACTGTATCTTTGATAGTAACAAAACTTTTAAGACTAACAACTAGAAAAATAAAAATTTGGCAAAACAATTTCTTGTATTTATCTTTATAAGTAAAAAAAATTGTCAGACCAACAAACCAAAATATGACAACAAAACAGCGAAAGGGCTAAGTAGAAAAATACAAATAAATTGGAAACAAATAATTTCTTGTATTTTTTTAGATAGGAAACTTTTCAGACCAACAATCCTAAATATGGCAAAAAAATAGCGAAAGGGCTAAGTAGAAAAATAAAAAAATTAATTTAAAAAAAAATTTCTTGTATCTTTGGTAGGTAGGAAACTTTTCAGACCAACAAACTAGAAAAATTAAAATAAATTGAAAAAAAATCGTTTATCTTTGTTAGGTAGGGAACTTTTCAGCGACCAACAGCGACAACTAACTTAAACGTGTTTCATTTAAGATACAACAGACTTTAGTGTAAACTTTTAGTTTTTTGCTGGCTAGATTTGATGCTCTGTCTTACCGGTGTTTGAGGCCGCATTTTTACGAAATTTATTTATTTTAATTTATTTTTAATTTTAATTTATTGATATCAATAGAGAAATGACACTGAATATTTCATAAAACTATCTTAATTTATGTCTATAAGGAAAAGGTAGTAAATATTGTTTAACACTAGAAAGACCGCAAGTTTTGCGTACCTACAAAGACTACATATTATATCTGTTGATATCTCGAAAAGTAGACATCGGTTCTGGCCAATTGTAATTGTAGAACCCTAATTGTAGATCTAATTGTAGAAACGGTTAAAAAATAAAAGTCACCAAAGCAAAAGTTGATAGAATTACTAAAGTAAATACATATATTTAAAAATGAAAAACCATCAAAATGACCGCAATGGCCTTTCTAGTGTTCAAGCTGGATACACTAATGCATCAACTCCACCCACAAATAGCCCAGAAAAAGCAGACATAACTGTTAAATTCCTTACAAATGGTTATACATTTCTCATTCTTAAAAAAACCTCTAAAATCTTCATAGCGCTGACAGCCAACAAATTTTATTAACAATTTCTTTTCTACTCCACAGCAAGATTCCGCTGCAAGATGTTGCAAGCTGCATTCTTACTGCATCGATTTCTCGTATTGCAGCAAATCAACAGAAATGCAGCCAGAAAACTGTGAAATAGTTGGCCAGGCGGCAAAATATCTAAAGTGAAATTTAACTGCACTGCAATGCGGACGAATTGAGGCAAAAGCAGCGCGAAAAAAAAATCAATAAAATCCGCTGCAAATTCCATCAACGCAACAAAGGCAACGCGTAGCGCCACACCGACCGGACCAGATAGCAGCAGCGGGCAGCGCGCAGCAGTTGCAGCGAGAAGCCTTTCAAAATAATCTAATGACGCGCACCGAGCACAGCTGATGGCCGTTGGCGTGTGCAGCACTTTAGTCAACCAGTCAACCAGCGCAGCAACAACGAAAAAAAATACAAAAATAATACATGGCAAAGAAGAAGCAGAAAAAGTGGTACAAAAACAGTTTAGAAACGCTTTGTGTTCACGCGCTGCACGTAGGGTGCGGCTGACTGGGCGAGTGCGCCGGTCAAATTGCAATGTGCAGGTGACGGCGCGGGTGGCGAACACAACAACGTGGCTGCCTGAAGTTTCACAGCAACAACGTCACTAACAACTGAAAGCCAACAAATGCGCGACGCAGATGTAAACACTGACTGCCGCACGGGGCGCTGACTGGTGAGGCACAATAAAAGCGACAGCGACAGCCACACAGCGGAAATCACGTTTTTCTTCAACAATTTCCATGGCGGCGCACGGACCAGTGATTTCCGACAGTGGCACACACACACACACACACACTCGAAAAACGCCCCACGCCTACGCGCGGCACCGCCGCAATGACGTGCGGAAGTTCTTGTTGTCTGGTTGAATTTGTTGTTGTTTTTTCTTTGGTTTGTTCCAGTGATGCCCATCAGTGCAGCGTTGCAATGACTGCCGCTGGCAACGGCAACGAACTCCACACTTCGAGGCGTTTTGTTTTATTAAAAAAAATTGTGCATTTCTGTTGTTATTGTTTTTTTCGAAATGTTATTTCAAGTTTTTTGTAACGTTGCGCCGTTCTAGGAAAAAGCATATCGCGCATGGTCTGTCGACGTATTAGCAGCGATGTAGAAAATTTATTGCATTACGAAACGTGATCATTTCGAATGTGATTTATTTTCGAGTTTACTGCAATGTTCGGCGCTGTCTTGCAGCCAGGCAGACAGTTCCTGGTCTTTCTTCAGCGAATGCATGGAATAACAAATGGAAAAATGTTGAAAGCGCATAGGAAAACAAAAATTAAGTTATCGTCTAACAAACCACCATACAACTTGTGATATATGAATATTTCGAAGGGATCATCATTTATTATCTATGAAAAATTATGTTATACTTTGTTGCAACTTTTATTTACATTTTAGGTTGGAATGAGATAAATTTGAAATGTTGCAACTGAGCGAAAAGAGTTCACATATACAAAGTGTGTATAGTCTCTTCATATATAAACAGTTTATTGATAGTTTATCAGATTTGTTTATCAGATTTGTTTTCAAAGAACTTAAAAATTTACTCTGAGTGCTTAACACTAGAAAGACTGCAAGTTTTCCATACCTACAAAAACCACATATTATATCCGCTGATATCTCAAAAAATACACATCGGATTTAGCTAATTTTTACAAAATAAATTTTTTATTGCACACAAAATTGTTTACGATAAAAAATAAAAGTCACCAAAAAAAAGTTGATAGAAATACTTGTTAAAATAAAAATATTTTAAAATGAAAAACCCTCAAATTGACCACAATGGTCCTAATGTCAAGGAACCTTCTTTAATTTTATATAGATTAATCTATTAATTCATGGTTAGGTTAAGGTTGCTGTCTGGGCTGAACTTGCCGAAAGACACACTTAGGCCACGAAATGGGCTCATTTTAGATACAACAACCAGAAAGTGATCTGTCTTAGTGCCAGTCGGAGAGCCTATACAAGCCAATTCGAACTGTGAATATTTTGCGTGGGCCATAAGAACTGAAGAATTGTTTTGGGGGGCTTTAAAAATTCCCTGGAACGAAAGTAGAAGTCCCCAAAGAGTTCAGACTGTAACATCAGCCTGCAAGGACGAACATGGATTACTGGTATCAAATTCACAGGGTGTACTGAGGATATGGAAGGACCACTTCTTCAATCTTCTCTTTGGTGCTGAAGACAACAATGCTTCTAGTGGAAAAATGATCTCGAAGTCCCCCATAAAGAATGATTGTGTTCCACCACCTGACCCCGAAGAGACCTGAGTCACTATACAGCGGCTTAAGAATAAAGTGTCAGGCTTTTTTTGCTTGAGGGTGTGCATGAGGGCTACAAGCCTTCCATAGCACTCAGTCCATTTTGGAGCATTGTACTATACCCATGGCGGATAGGGAAGGAGAGGAGAGAGGAGAGAGAGTAGCAGGCTTAGACGGCCTTTCTATGGAGTTTTTCAACAAACCTCTCTCGTCAAGGTAGCAACAGACCTCTCCGTACTTTTCAATACAGTGCAAAGTTCAAAGTCAAAATAGAAAATTTAGTTAAAAGGAGATTATTTTCTTCTTTCTTTTGATATCCATGTCTTCATCATTACACAACCGCAAATATTAAAAAAAATATTTGAAATGTGTATATCCTTCAAATTTTAAAGTCCTTTAAGAAGGGTTTTGGATCAGAAAATGAAAAACTGACTATGCCAGGATACTATAAATTACCTCTAGTTTCACGTCTATATCAACATTTGGATGGGTCTCGGAAAAATAAAAAAATTTTTTCGCAAGGTGTAATGAATGAAAAGTTGGTGTTTTCTCTCAGTGCATCATAACTTTGTCATTTTTCTTTCAATTATATTTATATTATATTATATTGATTAGGCTTAATATTAGCTCAAATAATATATCTTTCATCTTAGATTTTAAAACCAGAGGAGATCATTTGTTTTATCTATAAAAAAATATTCGAAAATTTATGCTTTTTTAAATTGGTCGAAAAAATCAATTTTTCAGAACTTTCACCGTCAGTAACTTTCCCAAATCTCATCTGATTTGGACAATCTGTATATCGCTGAAGCTGAAGCGCTGAAGTATTATCTTCAGACCGCCGTATAGCTTCTGTTAGTCGGATGATTCGTTTACGAGATACAGCAGGAAAAAACTGGTTTTTCGAAAATGCTTCTTAAAAAAATTGTTTGCTCTTCAGTTTCGTGTTCAGTGGCCCAAAGTTAGTCTAGGAAACACTTTTATTTTTAGGCAGGGTGCGGAAAAATTCGCTCGCGAACGATCGAAAATTCGATCTTCTCATATTGGCTCGTTTTGCGATTGTATTTTATCGCGAGAAATACTTGAGCAAACGAGCGGTTGCGAATGCATTGCCTACGTATTCGTTCGTGAGAGATCGTATGCAGCGAGTTTATGTATACACATTTCAAACGAACGAGCGTACGAAAGCGATCGGTCGTGGGAAGAACGCTGATGCAGAAAATCATTCGCAACCGCTCGTTTGCTCAAGTATTTCTCGCGATAAAATACAATCCCAAAACGAGCGTTCGCGAGCGAATGTTTGATCGATCGCGAACGAATTTTTGTAAGGTTCGTCGGTAGAGCGTGGCTGCAAACAATCATTGAATTTAGTCTATTTTGCGATATATACGGACGAAGGACGATTTGTGAAATTATTTTCTTGTGCGTTTGCTTTTTTTATATCAATATGGGCAAAGTGTCAAATATTGACAAGACGAAACTTGTTACATATAATAAAGACACAGATTTTTCAAAGTGCATTTTGTGCACACGAGACCATATACAAACATAACACAAAGTTTTCTATTTTTTTGTTATAATTTTCCTAACAAAAGGTCTTTAAAATCTACAAACTTCTATACATAAGTTTCCTTTAGGAAATAAACTGCAGTTAGTAGCAGCCGAGTATAATAGCAAACTGCTCAAACTCCTATATACATTATTTATTGCCCAGACGAACGATCGCGATCGTTCAAAGATTCAATCTTCACAATACGAGTTACTGATTGAGTTTTACAACAAGCGCTCGCAACAAACGAACGATCGCGAGAGATCGAACTGACGACGCTTGCAGCGACATTTTCTCATTCGCGATTTTTCCGAACATTTAGATTTCTCGTGAGAGATCGTAAATGCTTTTGCTCGCAGCGCAACTTTATCGCTCGCGAGAAATTAGAAGCACTCAGTTTTTGGTTGCGATTATTCGTGAGAAAGATCGTATTTTGATCGTTCTCCGCACCCTGTTTTTAGGTGCATTTTTCGTGTCGAGTAGTGAAACCAAAGGTACGAAGTTTTTAAAGGTGGCAGATTAGTCTATCTCCGACAGTTCTAGTCATAGAGCTGGCATCTATTGTCCTCTAGAAGAGACTTCTCCGTACGGAGAGTTTTTTTGACAAACTATGTAAACCAAACCATGTTATCCATACGAAAAATGTTCTTCTCTCCTAATAGCAGCTAACTGCTCAATTGGAGCGTGACATAGTTACCACCATGAAGCATTGCTTTGAAATTTACTAAAAATTTTGATAGTAAAACTTTTGTGTTATACTTTCTGCTCGATTTGATTTGTGTCCCACTAACCGCAACACACAATCAGTAAAAGCGTTTCCGTTTCATTTTTTGTTCTTCAGTGACTACAATTACAAACATTTTACACAAATGTTAATGTGGTTTTATCAGAATTGCTGCAACGACATGCAGTGCACAATACTAACTCATACAAAAACAACAACTGCAACAATTACACAATTTACATTTCCCCTCGAACTGTGCACATAAGTTTCAATAGAAATAAATGCAACATTAAATAAAATTGTAAATGCATGCACTAAAAATTTCCGAAACACACAAATCTCCCATCTCTGTGGGATGTCAGTCGAGTGAAAAAAATGTAAAAATATATTTAACAGCGAATATTGTTTGAGACCAATGACAAACATTACATTTCCGCTGTGAAATTAGTGCACACGTTAGCGAACCAGTTAGCGTTAACCGAGATTAGGGTTGGCTGTAGAGGTGTGCACGAATGCACCAATCCCATTGCGCTAAATGTCAGTGAAGCGTTAATGTCAGCGCGTCCATTCGTCAACGTCACTCAGCGTCATCGTAGGTAAATAATCGTTTGTTTGTAATTAGTCGCTGGTAAACCCGCACTTGTGCGCCACTGTTACCGCGTTCGACAGTTGTCAAACGGCACTTGACTGCCGCGTGTGTCAATAGCTGAAATTCTACTTTGGTGTGCTTTGCTAAGTATTCAGTTCGCTCGGCGTGGGCGCAAGGCGAGAGTTGCCAGATCAGGAGACTTCCTTCTAGATTTAGGAGATTCTTAGCCGTTTAGGGGATTTTTTAGAAGGATAAATAGTTTAGGAGAAAATTTTGGAGATTTTATTTATTTATTTATTTAACTTTTTATTTTTTTATTTATTTATTTTTTGTTTATTGATTTACTTATTTATGTATTTATTTATTTATTTATATTTTTTTTTATTTATTTATTGATTTTTAATTCATGTATTAATTATTTAATTAATTTATTAATTGTTTAATTTATTTATTAATTAATTGGCTTATTTCCTTTTTATTTATTTATTTTTTTATTTACTAATTAATTGGTTTATTGATTTTTTTATTTTTTATTTATTTACTTTTTTATATTTTGATTTATTTATTCAGTGATTTATTGATTTATTTATTAATTTATAATTTTTCTTTATTTATTTCTTTACTTATTTATTTATTTTAGTGGCAGTGAAGCCTTGAATATTGAAGGAGATTTTTTAAATTTTTGAGAGAATGTTTCATCCTTTTTTAAGATTTAAGAGGTTTATTGATTTTTTTATTTTTGATTTATATACTTTTTTATATTTTGATTTATTTATTCAGTGATTTATTGATTTATTTATTAATTTATAATTTTTCTTTATTTATTTCTTTACTTATTTATTTATTTTAGTGGCAGTGAAGCCTTGAATATTGAAGGAGATTTTTTAAATTTTTGAGATTATGTTTCATCCTTTTTTACGATTTAGGAGAAAGTAATTTCAGCTATCTGGCAACACTGCCCAAAGCAAGACGCGCTTCTCGTGGAGGCGTCCGAAACAATGTGACTGACACTGGTGGCGTGTGTTTCGATGTTTATGACATCGCTAAAACCACAGCCACGGCCTGCAGTCACGCTCGCAGCCCAACACGTGCCGCATCGATTGTCGTCGCCGCCGTCTTGTACTCGTTTCGCACTTAAATGAATTATTGTGTGGCCCTGCGAATGCTCGGACTGTGGTTATTTGCGATTTAAGTGTTTTTCTGTTCTGTTTCATGGCATATTTGCAGCATTTATGTGCAGCTGTGCTGTAATTTGTTTAGTGTTCTATGTCTAAAAATATTGATTTTCTGCTAACCATCGGAAGTTTGGCATTTTTGCAATTGGACAGCTTGACATGTGTGCAAATATTGAGATCACGTGGTATCCGATGGGCTTTTACCACATATGGCACAATGATAAAATATTGGGAGATAAGTTAGCAGAAACGCGTCAGTTGGAATATTTGCATTTATAGCTAAACGTACTTTTTCAGAGAGATAATTTATTTCTGAATTTTTGCTGTGTCATGTCCAGACAATTAGTTGTTAGTTTTCTAAGAAAAATTTATGAACCGAAAGAGACAATTGTTCATTAATTTCATTGTTTATTGGTACATACCGACAAGTATCGCGAGTTTAAAGTCAATGGGCCCAATAAATCAAGTTTCTCTTAACCCTTTGTTGAACCCGTTAAATTTTTATGAAATAATACTTGTCTAATTATTTCTAATTTGAAGCACTTCTACCACATTTTGAGTCACTTGACCTATTCAATCATGTTTTCCATACAAATTCTTAACCCATCTTTGACCCCATTTGATTGAGATTTTCGAAAAAATGAAAAAGTGCGGGTTTATTTGTCATTTGGAGCGGTTTCACTAAGTCTGAGGTCAAAACCCCATTAAATCGTGATTCTCCATACAAACTTTTGACCCATCATTGACCCCGTCAGATTTCGAATTTCGAAAAAATTGAAAACATGTGTCTAATTATTTTTCATAAGTTTTCAACTATTTTGAAGTTAAAAGGTGCATTAGTCCTGTGTTTTAACAGATTTTTCATACAAATTCTTAACCCCTCGTTGACACCGTAACATTTTGATTTTTGAAAAAACACGTGTCGGTTGTTTTTTATCGTTTGGAGCAGTTTCACTTAGTCTGGGTCAATAAACTCATTAAATCCTGTTTCTTCACACAAACTTTTAACCCATCATTGATTCGTTACATTTTGACTTTCCAAAAAAATTAATGCATGCGTGTTATTATTTTTGATTTCAATAGTTTTCAACTATTTTAAAGCTGAAAAGTCCATTAGGTTCTTTGTTTTCACAGAATTTTCATAAAAATTCTTAACCCGTCGTTGATATCGTCACATTTTGATATTGGAAAAATTAAAAACAGTAGAATTATTTCATATTTTAAGTGCTTTTACCAAGTTTTAAGCCAAAAAACTTATTAAATCATGTTTATCTATACAAATTTTACCCCGTTAGGTGACCCGTTAGGTTTTGATTTAAAAAAACTTGTTGTCGAAATATTTTTGATTTTAAGTGTTTTCACCAATTTTGAAGTCAGTAGGCCTATTAATTTACGTATTTCACAGTTACTGTAAACAAACTCTTAACCCATCGTGGACCTCGTAAGATTTTGATTTTCCAAAAATAAGAAACACGTATCGAATTATGTCACATTTGAAGTGTTTTTACCAAGTTTGAAGTCAAAAACTTATTGAATCATGTTTATCTATACAAATTTTAACCCATAGTTTAATCCGCCAGATTTTAATAAAAAAAAATGTATTTAAATGTGTCTAAATATTTTTGATTTTAAGTGTTTTCACCAAGTTTGAAGTCAATAGGTTATTAAATATGTTTTCACAGTTAGTCTAAACCAACTCTTAACCCATCATGGACCCCGTCAGATTTACATTTTCGAAAAAATCAAAAACACGTATCGATTTCCTTTACATCTAAACTGTTTTACCAAGTTTTAAGTTAAACGGCTAAGAAATCATAATTCTCCATACAAACTTTTAACCCATTGATGACTTCGTTAGATTATGATTTTCGAAAAAGTGCAAAACACGTATCGAATTATTTATCACTACGAGTACTTTCACCAAGTTTGAAATAAAAAAATTCATTAAATCATGTTTCTCCATACAAATTTCAACCCATCGTTGACCCGTCAGACTTTGATTTAAAAAAAATGAGAAACATGTTTATAATTATTTTTGATTTTAAATGTGTTCACCAAGTTTTAAGTCAATAGGCCCATTATTTTATATGTTTTCACAGTTAGTCGAAACAAACTCTTAACCCATCATGGACCCCGTTAGATTTACATTTTCGAAAAACTCTAAAACACGTATCGAATTATTTTATATCTAAAGAGTTTTTACCAAGTTTGAAGTTAAAAGGCTAAAAACCTGTAATTCTGAATACAAACTTTTAACCCTTTGTTTACCTAAATATAAGTTTTGATAAAAAATAAAATTGAAAACACAAAACAACTATTTTTTACTTCAATTATTTTCCACTAAGTTTGAAGTCAAAAGGCCCACTGGTTCATGTTTTTTTCGTGGTCTTCCTGTATACAAACCTTAACCCACTGTTGACACCTTTAATTTTTGATTTTCAAGAAATTGAAAAATACGTGTCAGATTATTTTTGATTTGGAGTATTTTCACCACTGATACGAGAGATCTATTTACAAAATTTTCAGTATCTAATTTATTAACATTGTAAAACCAAATTTTACTGCCAATTCTTTCGTAAACTTACCTTCTTACTTTGACTTTCAAATCTCTTGACTTTGAAATTGTCTTCAAAATTTGTTTCATTAATGTTTCCCCCATTAAATATTTATATTTATTTATTATTTAAACATAAAATTTTTTAATTTCTATGCAAAAATTTAATAAAAAGACATAATTAAAAAATTAATTAATTAAATTCAAAGGTGACTTACCCAAATTGGTTCAGTAGTAGCAAACGTAAGAGCCACAAGTTTATCAACTGAAATGAAATAAAAGAAATAAAATTATAATTAAAATTATGAATCACAGATTAGATTACGAATTTTAGAGTACAAGTAAAACTTTAAAAGTCTGGCGCTGCTCTTTGGAAAAGCAATTAGCGAACATTTGCAAATTAACAATCAAGCAAAGTGTTTATACACAAATTATGACAGCAATAACACTAACAATAATGGCAAAACAACAACAGTAAGTTGTTAAAAATATATATATATATATATATATATATATTTATATATATGTATGTATATGTATCAGGTGTTTATCAGACAATGTGACCCTGGCCTTGGACTTGACAAGTTGTGGCCTTTTCTTTCGAAGCAATTAAATTGGTTGCTGTTGTCGCTTTCCGTTGTTGTTGTTTTAAATTATATTCATTTAATTGCATTTTGTTTGGAGTTAAAATTTTGCTTCATTTCGCTAACAACTAACCGACCAACTGAGTGTCATAGATAATTAATTGCTAACAAAACTGAAACGCGTCACATGAAAATGTGTTAATGACATCGATGACAAGCAGAAAGATGCGACGACAAATGTGCAAAGATTGAGTGATGATTGCTTCATTGAAAATTAATACTGAAAAGTTAGACAATATTTGTATTTTTTGTTTTTAGTTGGAGAGAAATTGTTGTTCTGTAGAAAGTTTTTGAGCGTAACACTTGACTGAATGATGATGGTAAACGCACTTTGAAATGTGGAACCATTTCTTAAAATTATCCAACCACTTCTTGAAAATAAATTAGAGGAATTTAATAAAATAAAATAAAATAAAATTAAATAAAATTAAAAAAAAATAAAATAAAATAAAATAAAACAAAATAAAATAAAATAATATAAAACAAAATAAAATAAAATAAAATAAAATAAAATAAAATAAAATAAAATTAGATAAAATAAAATAAAATAAAATAAAATAAAATAAAAAAATAAAACAAAATAAAATAAAATAAAATAAAAAAATAAAATAAAATTAAATTAAAATAAAATTATTAAATAAAATTAGTTAACAATTTAATTAATAAACATAATAAAATTTCACAAATTGAAATCGATTGACTCATCTTTTCACCCCTTCAACGCACGAGAAAGAAATCTTCAGATACTTTCTTCTTCTTGACTAGTTTTATGCCGATTCCGAACGGCGAGTTGGGAGCTTTTTCATAGGCACTTTTACTCTCAGCGGTTTGCCATTTCCTGCTGAGAGGACAGCCGCCGAAAGAAAAATTGTTGTTTATATATTTTTTTCGGTGTTAACGCAACGGAGTATTGAACTCGCGAAGTCTTGACTCGCGGCCCAACGCACTAGCCAGCTGAGCTACGGCGGCTGCCGCTGCTTGTGGTGAACCCATATATACCAACATTACAGATTCTTGGCAGCTATACGTGAAACCACCTTTTGTTGGGAATTCTTTTTGGTTGAAGTCGGTTTTCGCTCCCACTAAGTTGATATCTAGTCAGAAAGAGGTCTGTTGTAGCCATCAACAATTTGTTGAGTCACTTCAGAATGCTTCCTATCCATCAGTTTGTAGCTTCATCATTATTTTAAAAGATTTTGTCTTATTTTTGTAGATTGGATTTATTTATTTAATTCTTAATACGATGCACAGCGATTCGTTCCATAGCAAAAATTGAAAATATGTGTAGTCTCAGAAATTAGCGATATTGATGACAATTAAAAGGTAAACTCTAACTGAGAAAAAAAATCTATGCGAAAAATTAATTAGCGTTAGCTGCTCAAATTCTGAATTTTTTTCACAAAAAAATTGTAACACATATTTTCTGTTTTTTAGTTTAGTGAGTAAAAAAAAATCTGAGAAATTCATGGTTAGCAAGAAGTTGCTAAAACTTTTAATATGGATTAAGAGTTGTTGTGGGAATTTTTCATTTTATTTAACTTACAAAGCTGAGGCTTCTACTTCACTTTTAATTGAAAATTTTTTTCTACTTAAAATCTGAAAATTAGCAAATCTTAGAGGAAAATATATAATAAGTATATGAAAGTATGTTTCTGGATTTTTATTTATTTAAGAATCATTTTTTTTTTCGAAAAATGTAATCACATCCTCCAATATTTTCCGATCTCAGAAAAAAATCAATTTGTATTTTCATTTCAACATTTCCCTGTGCGAACCCATCAGCTAATTTCATTTTCCGTAGACATAAACATGGAAACCAAATCGACGCAAGTTTCTAAGTTTACGGTTATATTTTAAGTTAGTTTATGTTCTTTGTCTTGGATAACCAGTTTTACAGCTTTCGGGTATGACAGGTGGTGTCGGCTGACATGTAAAACTAAGTTAAGTTTCTGGAACGTGACGCATTACTGTCTTGTTCGGGGACCTCATCTATTACAGAGAAGAACTGGGCCTGTGAGTGAGTAAGGTTCAGTATCGCACAAAGACAAATAATGTGCTTCAAAGTTTCTCCAACACAATTTTCTTTGCATTTTCTACACATTTTAGTTGCCTAAACGTTTCTATTTTTTAAAGTCTGCACTAATTTGCGCTTGTCTACAGTTACTGATCTCTTTTTCAAACCAATCAACATTTTTAATCTGCTTTCAATTGTCACAAAATAATAAAAATGTTCACAGTTTGTAACTTTGGTATACAATTATAAGAGCTAAGAAAAAAATTAAAAAAAACCCAGAAATGAATTGAAAGCGCACTTGTAATCGCAGTTGGAGATGGACCGAAAAAGAATTATGCTAATGTCCAAATCACATTTCAAAGCACGGACAAAGAAAAAACAATACACTAAATAACAAACTGCAATTTAAAAATAAAATTTAAAAAATACAAATAAAAAAAAAATTAAAAAAAACAGCCAGTAGCTCGCATTTCAATCAATTTATGGACACGCGGCTCGATTACATCACAGCGAGACAAACTGGCTGCTAGACAGAAGACTGACCGCTGCCATAAACGCTGTATTTATGGCATAGTTGGCTAAACAAACACTCATACACACACACACGCACATAATACACATTTGCACTCAAGTTTAAAGCCCGCAAGCAGTGTGCGCCAAATTCGCACGCAATGCGCTAATTGGATTTCTTTTAGCAAATTTTTTTGCTATTTTCTTAACTACTTAGTTGTGTGGATCTAACTACACACGCGGACTGTTGAAATGAGCGTGCTTAATTTTTTTTTTTTTTTATGGCACAAAATCAATAGATTTAAACAAATCTTTGCAAAAACGTTAAAAGTGTAAGGTGAAAAGAACGTTAGAAAGAAAACCTTCTGTGTGTGTGTGTGATATATGTGTGTGTGTGTGTTTTAAGGAGCCAATGAACGAATAAGTGTCATGGTCTTCACTGATGGTTCGAGATGTGCATTGAAAACTAATTAAGGTATCCAATTGTTTTGATGAGTTGAAAGTTGAGTGAATGGAAATAAACTTGGAGATCTTTGTAGGTCAGGAAAAAAATTTAAAAATTACACCGTGCAACAGAACTTTTGACCAATTCAAAAGATGTTATATGTAGGTCTGAAAAATGTATGCAGAAAAGTTAGTTTTATGGACAAAAAATTAATTCATATTCCATACTCAATTCTTGTGGATGAAAATGGATGGAATCTTTTTTTTTTTACTCTAAACCAATAAAACAAGAAGCATAAAACTTTGAGATACGACACCACAGATTGAGATTCGAAACATATATTTTTTCAAAAAGATTCATTCAGGATCTTCAAGGATATTGAAGAATACATTGTATAAAGGGCTTTAATGACACATTTCAGTTATAATATCCAATGTTGTGAGTCAGTCTAACAAAAGTCTGCAGAACAGCTAATTTTATAGACAAACGATTGATTCATATTTCATACTTAACTCTTGTCAATGAAAATGGATGGACGGAACCTTTTTTTTAACGTAAACTAAGAAAGCAAGAAGCATAAAACTTTAAAGTATGATATCAGAAATTGAGATCCAAAACATATATTTGTTTGTCAAAATCTTCAAGGATATTGAAGAATATATTTTTAAATGGGCTTTAAAGACACATTTTTGTTCTCAAGACTTAAAATGGATAATTCAGTCAAAAAGCGATAATTTTCCTCTTTTATTTGAAACCCATATCTACAACAATGCGCAACAACAAATACTTCAATAAATTCGTTAAAATTTGTCTTTAGAATTGAAATCTCTAAAATTGTAAAGTCTGTTTCAAAGGATATGAGATCAGTAAATCAAAAATTGAGTATGCCAGATTACGATGAGTGACCTCTAGTTTCACACTTAAAAGATCTATTCGTTTAAAATCTTCAAGGATATGGAAGGATACATATTTGAAAGTACTTTATTGACACATTTTAGTTCTAAAAATTTTAAATGGATAGTTTAGTCAAAAGGTGACAATTTCCTCTTTTATTTGAAACCCATATCTTCAACATTACACAACCGCAAATATTAAAAAAAATTCGTTAAAATTTTCTCTTGAAATTGAAGTCCCTAAAATTGTAAAGTCCGTTTCAAAGGATATCGGATCAGAAAATTAAAAACTGAGTATGCCAGATTACTGTGAGTGACCTCTAGTCACACACTTAAAAGATTTCATCGTTTGAAGTCTTCAAGGATATTGAAGGATACATTTTTGAAAGAGCTTTAAGGACATATTTTAGTTCTAAAAATTCAAAATGGATAATTTAGTCAAACCATTTCTATAACATTGCGCAACAGCATATACTTTAAAAATTCGTTAAAATTTGTCCTTAAAATTGAAGTCCCTAAAATTTGTAAGCTCTTTTCGAAGGACATCGGATCAGAAAATTAAAAACTAAGTATACCAGATTTCTATGAGTGACCTCTAGTTTCACACTTGAAAGATCTGATCGTTTAAAATCTTCAAGGATATTGAAGGATACATTTTTGAAAGAGCTTTAAAGACACATTTTGGTTCTAAAGATTTAAAATAGATAATTCAGTTAAAAAGCGACAACATTTCTCTTTTTTTGAAACCTATATCTACAACAATGCACAACAACAAATACTTTAAAAAATTCGTTAAAATGTATCCTTAAATTATAGTCACTAAAAATGTTAAGTCCGTTTCAAAGGATATGAGATCAGTAAATAAAAAATTGAGTATGCCAGATTACTATGAGTGACCCCTAGTTTCACACTTCTTCATCGTTTAACATTTTTAAGGATATTAAAGGATGCATTTTAGAAAGAGGTTTAATGACACATTTTGTTTTTAAAAATTCAAAATAAATAATTTAGTCAAAAGGCGACAATTTTCCTCTTTTATTTGATACCCATATCTTCAATATTGCACAAGCACAAATATTTAAATAAATTCGTTGAAATTTGAAAACCCCTTTTTAAGTCCTTTTTAGAGGTCATAGAATTAGAAATTTAAAAACTGTGTGTACCAGATTACTATGAATGTAGTTTCACGCTTTTATCATAAAATCTTTTGAATGGGTCTCGAAAAAAGTGGGTTTTTTTCACAGTGTTATATTTTCAAATCAACACATTAATACCAATAAATTTCGAAATATTTTATATAATTTTTTAGTGGTTTCTCAACTCTCAAAAATCTAAAAAATTCAAAAAAATTTCATAATAATACAGATTCTTCTGTTAAACAATTAGCTGAAACCACAACTAGACTCGTCTCGTCAATGCAACACCAGACACGTTCTGACAGTCAAAACACTATGACTTATTTTTATTGTAATTTTTGCTGAAAAACAGTTGTTACTGTTTTCTTATACACGATGCAAAGTTATCTCATTAACAATTATCTGTTCAATATGCATTATGCATACACATGCAGTGTACGTGTGTGTGTGTGTGTGTGTTTGTGTACATTTGTTTTGTGTAGTGCAACAATACAATTTCTACAATGTTCTACTTTTTCAAGTATTACTTAACTTTTATAAGATGCGCTGGTGTTCATGCAAAATAGCACGTTTCGAGTGCGCTTGGCCAAAGTTCTAATTTATCTTATCTAATGTATCTGCAAATAAACACAATAAGCTATTTGACTACTTGGACATACATACGTACACACTCTGCTGCTGTATTTATATGTGCGATGTGTGGCTTTTGAATTAAGATATTTTGGAATTTTTTTTAAGTATGAAAGCTGCTTTCATAAAGTCAATAGACGGGTGTTGTTTTTCATAAAAATATTCAGTATGTAGATATGTGCGAATTTGTGTCATAAAACGAAGGAGACGAAAGAAGTGTAAAAGCTTCTAATAAGCAACGATTTAATCAAAATTTTCATAATTTTGCTGAGATAATCTGCCAACTGAGCAGACCTAGCAAAGAAAGTCAGCTTTTGATGAGCTGTTCCACATTTGGTTTCGAGTAGTGTGTCCTAGATACCTCTGAGATTAAACGTGGGAAAGTATGAACCGGACTTTAACTGAACTTTAGAAATAAAAAATAAAGAAAAGTAAAAAATGAAGCCAGCCTTTGATGAGCTGTTCCACATGTCACTTGACACAGTGTGTCCTTAATTCCTATCAAATTACAAATGGCAAAGTGTGAACCAGACTTTAATCTGATAAGGTTAGAAAGCAATCAAATAAAGTATACTTTAGAAGGGAATAATAAAGAAAAGTAAAAAATGAAGTCAGCCTTTGATGATCTTTTCTACATTTCCTTTCAAGTAGTGTATCCTAGATACCTCTAAGATTAAACATGGCAAAGTGTAAACCAGTCTTTAATTGGATATCATTAGAAAAGCAATAAAGTAAAGCAACTTAAAAAAAAATTAAAAAAAAAATTAAAAAATTAAGAAGAAAAGTAAAAAGAAAGTCAGCCTTTGATGATCTTTTCTACATTTCCTTTCAAGTAATGTGTCGTAAATACCTCAGAGATTAAACAAGGCAAAGTGTGAACCAGTCTTTAATCGGATAAGGTCAAAAAAGCAATAAAATAAAGCAACTTTAGGAAGGAATAATAAAGAAAAGTAAAAAATTAGGTCAACCTTTGATGATTTGTTCCATATTTCTTTTCAAGTAGTGTGTCCTAGATATCTCTGAGATTAAACATGGCAAAGTATAAACCAGACTTTAATCGAACTTAAGAAAGAAATAATAACGAAAAGTAAAAAATGAAGTCAGCCTTTGATGATCTGTTCCACATTTCATTTAGGTGAATGTGTCCACAGTTCAATAAAATTGGCATTGGCAAATTGCAAGCCACTCTTTAAACTTACAACTTTAGAAAAACAACAAAGCAAAATACATAAATAAATTAAAAAAAATAATAAAAAATAATAATGATGACTTGTTTCACATTACATACATTTCAGAGATAAAAACATTCCATATGACAAAGTGTGAACCACGCTTTTAACTAAAAACATCTTCAGATAAATAATAAAAAAATAATATTTAAAAGTAATAACAAAGTCAATCTGATGATCTGTTCCACATGGCATTCGATTGATTGATACCTCTGTTCCAACTGATGAACCAGACATTGGACATTCATCATCGATTGATGACAAATAAGTGTCATACAGCACATTGTGTCATCTTGGCCAAAATGCCAATAGCACTGAATGTGACTGAGTTGAAAATTAAGTAAAAAATAATATAAAATAAACCATAAACCCACTCATTATTTTTCTGTTATATTTTCTCCAAACGTAATAAGAAACAATAATGAATGTCTCAATTAGCGTTGACCTAATGCGAACCACGCTTCAGACAATCAGCAACACTTGAGTAATAATATATAATACTTGAGAAATCGATTTCTCAATAACAAACAGCTTTTATAACTGCAGCCATTACATGCTTTTACAATGAATCCAGCCGCCTTAAGCCTCTCAACAACTCGAGTGTATAATTTTTGCCAACTTTTGTATGATTATCACCAACGATCATACACTCTGAATTTCCAGATAAAAACCCATTCAAATGCTTCTGCACAGCAATTGAAAAGCATTTTCTCTGACTGCTATCCAACCACACTTGAAACTTATCTACCGGTGCATGGCCCACTGGAAAGCGCCGTGTGAACGTTGTTTTTTTTGTTGTGTATTTACAAATTATAGCGAAAGTCTATTTGCATTGAGACCAACAACGACAACACCCCTTAGAATTAGCTTAGTACCGGGAAATTTCGCATTGGTTATGGTAAGCACTCAAACCTAATTGTGAGACTAATTGGTGCGATTAATGGGAACTTATTAAATTGGTATATAGGAGCATTTGACAGCTGGCCTTGTGTAATATAAATGGAAGGGATTTCTAGAGGGAAATTAGAGACTAGAAATTTAGTTCTTAAAATAATCAATATTAGTTACGCTTGTGAGGAAAAATTTGGTTAAGAATGTTGAGTTTTCAGACAGAAGTATGGTAAGAATATTGAAATGTTTGGAGGTATATTTTCTTTCTTCCTAGTCTTAGTCTTAGTCTTAGTCTTAGTCTTAGTCTTAGTTTTAGTTTTAGTCTTAGTCTTAGTCTTAGTCTTAGTCTTAGTCTTAGTCTTAGTCTTAGTCTTAGTCTTAGTCTTAGTCTTAGTCTTAGTCTTAGTCTTAGTCTTAGTCTTAGTCTTAGTCTTAGTCTTAGTCTTAGTCTTAGTCTTAGTCTTAGTCTTAGTCTTAGTCTTAGTCTTAGTCTTAGTCTTAGTCTTAGTCTTAGTCTTAGTCTTAGTCTTAGTCTTAGTCTTAGTCTTAGTCTTAGTCTTAGTCTTAGTCTTAGTCTTAGTCTTAGTCTTAGTCTTAGTCTTAGTCTTAGTCTTAGTCTTAGTCTTAGTCTTAGTCTTAGTCTTAGTCTTAGTCTTAGTCTTAGTCTTAGTCTTAGTCTTAGTCTTAGTCTTAGTCTTAGTCTTAGTCTTAGTCTTAGTCTTAGTCTTAGTCTTAGTCTTAGTCTTAGTCTTAGTCTTAGTCTTAGTCTTAGTCTTAGTCTTAGTCTTAGTCTTAGTCTTAGTCTTAGTCTTAGTCTTAGTCTTAGTCTTAGTCTTAGTCTTAGTCTTAGTCTTAGTCTTAGTCTTAGTCTTAGTCTTAGTCTTAGTCTTAGTCTTAGTCTTAGTCTTAGTCTTAGTCTTAGTCTTAGTCTTAGTCTTAGTCTTAGTCTTAGTCTTAGTCTTAGTCTTAGTCTTAGTCTTAGTCTTAGTCTTAGTCTTAGTCTTAGTCTAAGTCTTAGTCTTAGTCTTGGTCTTAGTCGTAGTGTAGTATATTCTAGTCGAGTCTGTTAATTAGTGACTCCACTAGTATTTACTCCTGTCTCTACTCTGGTCTTAACTTCAGTCCCTAGTCTAACCTCCAATATAGCAGAGAGGTCTAATTTAGTCTCCAGTGTAATCCGTACTCTAATATACTGCCTGGCCCCTTAGTCCAGTTTAGCCTCTATAATCTCCTGCTCCTGCCTCTCTAGTCCAACCTATTTACAGTCCAACACAACCTTATTGTTTCTTTTCCAAACAAATTGAAATAACATTGAAATATTACAATTGCAATATCTTCGACAAGACCAAACAAAATAAACTATAAATTACCACACGGCTTAAAAATATCACCAACACAAAATCAAAAAAATTGTGCGCAATTTCTCTATAATTAAGTCAAAATAAGTGAGATAATATATAAAATTAATTCACTACAGTAGTGGCCATAAAAGTCATTCAGCACTTTGTAAACGATACAAATGTGATTTATGACTGTTTTGTGCAATTTTGTACGAATCCATTAACAAACACTAACAAAATCGCCAAATGGCTATCAATTAGTAGAGCAAAGAGGACCATAAACTTCTATCAACAGCTTTTGTTTTGGTAAACATAGTTGGTCCAACTGACTGGCTTTTGATTGATATCTGATATTGCAGCTTTGGTATAAAATGTTCATATGGATTTGTTGGAATCAGCTCGGAAAATCTGTCAGCTGCTGAACAGCTTAAAAGATAGTTTTGAATCACTACTCCTTACTCTACTATACTAGGCATTCTTCTTCTTCTTTTTCACTTTCGAATCATTCTTTACTGTAGAATCATTCCTTACTCTACTATTCCAGGCATTATTCTTCTTGTTCTTTTTCGAATCATTCCTTACTCTACTATACCAAGCATTCTTCTTTTTCTTATTCTTTTTCAGTTTCGAATCATTTTTACTGTAGAATCATTCCTTACTCTACTATTTCAGGCATTCTTCTTCTTGTTCTTTTTCGAATCATTCCTAACCCTACTATACCAGGCATTCTTCTTCTTCTTTTTCTTTTCCGAATCATTCCTTACTCTACTATACCAGGCATTCTTCTTCTTCTCTTTCGAATCATTCCTTACTGTTGAATCATTCCTTACTCTACTATACCACCATTCTTCTTCTTCTACTTTTCTGTCGAATCATTCCTTACTGAAGAATCATGCCCTACTCTACTAGACCAGGCATTTTTCTTTTCTTTTACTTCTTCTCAACTGGCCATAACAACCCATTACCGGATTGATTGATCGCTGTGCTACGTCTATGTCTTTAAACAGCAGCAACATGTATTTCATGTTTTATTGAACAGTTTTTCTTTACCATAAACCAAATCTTAAAAAAAATCTTAAAAAAACCAAATCTTACTACTTTGTTGTTGTTATTACACCTACAATTCTTAGCAAAATCTCAATGTTACAGAACCGATTGTTCGATGTCAAACATCATTTGACCAACAAGCAAAAACATTTTATACTGTTTCAGGTTTCATTCTCAAACCAACTCACCAATCAGTGGGTTGACAAAAAATACAAAAAAACAAAGGAAAAAAAAGATCTTCATGAAAGCAGTTGAAGTACAAAAGCAAATAAAATCTGGCAATTATTTGCAGTTTGAGTTGTTTACAGTTGGTTGCAGTGGGAGTTGCGTTGGCGGCGGCGGCGCGCTGCTGTTAAAAAGGAAAGCACAGCAGCAGCAGCAGCAAACAGTCAGAGGGCAGCAAATATGAGCACACACACACAAACACATACACATACACAAAATAAGAAATGTAATAATTGAAGTTGCAAACTGTGTGTGCACAGTGTGCATAAATTGCCTGTTGGCTGTTTTTCCTTGAAAGTGGGTCGAAATGTGCCAGAAACCAGTCGCAATTTGTTGTTGTACTTATTGTTGTAAATGCTTTCGTTACAGATTTGTAACTACCTACGTCGTTGTTGTATTGTTTTATATATGTTTTTGGGGTTTTATTTGTAGCTTTTGCAAACAGTGTTGCCAGATCAGGAGATTTACTGCTAGATTTAGGAGATTCTTGACCTTTTAGGAAATTTTTTTGGAGGAAGAATTGTTTAGAAGAAAGTTTGGGAGATTTACATTTTATGAAGAAGTTTACGAAAGTATTTACATTTGACATCATTAGTGGAAGTAAAGCTTTGAATATTGAAAGTTTAAGTGAAGAAAGTGAAAGTTTAAAAAGTTTAATATTTTTATGAGCAGTTTAATTCCTTAGTTTATAGTGCAAAACTTTATAAAAACTATTTTTGCAGATTTCTATATTTTTTGGAGGAACTTTCTGCATTTTTTAAGCCTTTAATTTTTTCTAAGTTTTATAAAAACAATTTTTGTAGATTTTTAAATTTTTTGTAAGGACATTTATGCTTTTTTAATTAGTTTTTTATGAGAAGTTTAATTTCTTAGTTTATAATGCAAAACTTTACAAAACAATTTTTGCAGATTTTTAAACTTTTTGGTAATTTCTGAATTTTTGAAGAATTTAATTTTTTATGAGAAATTAATTTCCTTTATTTATAATGAAAAACTTTATAATAACTTTTTTTGTTGATTTACAAATTTTTTGGAAGGAAATTTCTGCTTTTTTAAGTATTAAATTTTTTATAAGAAGTTTCATAAAAACAGTTTGTAAGGACATTTCTCTTTTTTTTAAGTATTTTATTTTTTATAAAAAGTTTAGTTCCTTAGTTTATAATGAAAAACTTTACAACACAATTTTTTGAAGATTGTTAAATTTTTTTAAGGGATATTTTAGGTTTTTAAATTTTTTAAGATTTAAGAAAACAAATATTTCAGTTATCTGGCAACACTGTTTGCAAAAGCGTATTACCGATATCATTTTTTATAGGCTTTGTTTGTGTTAAGTTGTTGTTAAGCTGAAACTGAATGAATAAAACGGCTGTAATAAAAAAACTTAAGAAATAATTTTTTTATTTTTTATGAAAAGTTTAGTTCCTTAGTTCATAATGACAAATTTTATAAAAACAATTTTTGTAGATTTGTAAATTTTTTTAGAAAAATATTTCAGTTTTTTTAATTTTTTAAGATTTAAGAGAAAATCATTTCATTTATCTGGCTGTTTGCACTGTTTGCAAAAGTTAATCGTTTCGGGGGCTAAAGCAAACCAGTTAGATGTTGTGCGTAGATAAATTGACGCTATTAGACGCAACAATGTTCTGTTGTTGAATTCAATGCGGCAGCACCGACGACAGCAACTTGCGAAAAGCATCAAACGGGCGCAGCGGGCGGCGGCCCACGGTGAGCAATTGCAGCACCTCACAGCAGTGGGTTGCGCCAACCAAACGGACATAATAATTATGCCATAATTATAGATACTCGACTCGTGTGGCCTACGCACGTCGATGTAGAAAATAAATACAACAAAAAAGGAAGAAAAGACTTTACTTTGCTTCCATCGAGCGGCAAAAAGCGCAAACATTATTAATCACGGCCGTGTGTGAATGAAAGTAAAACTTTTGAGGTCAACGGTAAAGTGAAAATAAATCAATAATTGTTAATAAATGGCCGATAACTGTAGAGAACAAAGCAACCAAACAAAGACTGCGGTCAACACAAAAGTCTTTGTTTGTATTTATTTATTTATTGTAAAACGAAATTGAGTGAAAGTCAAATGAAGTGTTCACCAAGTAATGAATTGTTTTGCAAATATTGTGGCTGCGTGCAATAATTATTGTGTGTGTGTGTGATTTCACATAACGGTGCTTGGGTTGAAATTGTTCATAAATTATATGCACGATTTCATTTTTGGGGATGTTGCGTATACAACTTTTGAGTCCAAAACCATTTGAGACCACATTTGCCACCCACAATTTTTGTAAGAAACATACATTTGGAGGGTTTTAAAACCCAAAACTCCCCCCCCCCAACTTTGCATGCTTCACTGTGTGCAGTGTAGAAGCGATTTTTAATATATATATCTGTGGTAAAAAGCAATCACCGATTAAGTCGACTTAAGAAGAAATTGAGTTATGGATGCCACCACGTTCCCTTGACTGTGCTCTAAAAAAAGTTATTAATAAAAACCTATTCGCATTCCCATAACGAACACACTACGCGCTAAAACTTTAAAACGAGATTGCTCGAAACAGCAATTTCCGACTTAAGGTTTTGACCACAGTTATGTATGCATGCAAGTTTAAAGTCAATGGGTCCAATAAATCAAGTCTTTTTAACTCTTTGCTGATCCCGTCAGATATTTATGAAAACATTCTTGTCGAATTATTTCTCACTGAAGTAAAAAATCCCATGAAAAAAAAATCCCTTGTTTCTCCACATAAACTTTTAACCCATAGTTGACCCCGTCAGATTTCAATTTTCAAAAAAGTGAAAAACACGTATCGAATTATTTTCACTAAGAATAATTTCACCAAGACAATAGCTCAATTAATTCAAATTTTTCTCAGTTTCATTTTCGAAATTCAGATTTTGATTTTCGAAAAGAATAAAAAAAAATTAACGGATTATGTCACATTTGAAGTACTTAACCCTTTCAGTCACAATGTCCAATATATTGGACTACAGCCCATGCAATTCATACAGAATGAGTTTATTTTCATGTCGGAAAGGGTTAAACCAAGTTTGAAGTCAAAAGGCGTAAAAATCATGTTGCTTCATACAAATTTTTAACCCTTGGTTCACTCCTTTAAGTTTTGATTTTCAAAAACAGGGAAAACACGTGATATATTATTTTTGATTTCAAGTGTTTTCAGCAACTTTTAAGTCAATATATATAAGGTCAGTAGATGAATCTTAACCCATTGTTGGCCCCGTTGGATTTTGATTTATTTGAATTATTTCTCACCGAGAGTACTTTCACCAAGTTTGAAGTCAAAAGGCCCCATCAAATCTTGTTTCTCCGTATAAAACTTTAACCCATAGTTGACCCGAAAAAATAAAAAAAACGTGTCGAATTATTTCACACTTGAAGTACTTTTACCAAGTTTGCAGTTAGAAGGCGAAAAAAATCATATTTCTTGATACAAACTTTAAGCCCTTGGATTACCCCCCTTAAATTTTGATTTAAAAGAAAAATGAAAAACAGGTGTCAAATTATTTTTGATTTTAGGTATTTTCACCAACTTTGAAGTCAATGGGCCAAGCGATTCACGGTGTTTTCGTAGTCTTTCTGTATATGAACCTTAGCCCTTAAACACCGTTAAGTTTTGATTTTTGAAAAAACTAAAAATACGTGTCGAATTATTTTTTATTTGGAGTGTTTTTGCCAGTTTTTGAAATCAATACGTCCATTAAATCGCGTTTCTTCATACAACACCTGAACCCATATTTGGCCCTTTTAGACCCCGAATTTCAAAAAAATCCCGCTTTAGTGGAGGTTTATTTTTCAAGATGTACCTTCAAAGATGTACATTTCAATTTTCATATTTGTACCTTTAGCAGTTTGGGCTGGGCGAAGTTGAATCAGTCAGGAAAAAAATTATATGTATATAGGTTAAGATTATATGGCAACCCTGTTGTTATATGTACTCACATAAATGTATACACTTGTGCAGTGAATAGGACTCGAACCTACTCGAACTAGGACTCGAACCTACGCTCCCAAAGAGAATCTGGTTGAAAAGACCCATGAGAGAACCGATATTTTAAACGGTTGAGTAGAAACGGACTGCGTAACTGAAAGAATTCGAGGCTGTACCAAAAAGTGCATATCTGAGGGGCTTGGAGGATTGAAAAAAACCACTGGCACAGGTGTATTATATCTGTGTGAGATACCTTGAAAATATATTAGAAAGAATAGATATTGATTAATAAATATTTTTCCAGATATACAAAGTCTCTTATTTGTAAAGACCTCATACGTAGACTTCATAATCGACCTTCTGAAGGGTTAATGAATATGTTAGCAAGAACTATTTGAAGCGAGACCATTTAAAAATAGTATCTGGAAACATCATTGCATTTAGAAAAATCTATTATTATTCTATAATGATTCTCTAGAATTCTATTCTAAAAATTATAAATAATTATTATTTGGTGAGTAGTGACGTCTTTATCGATTTTTCTTCGCTGGTAGTTCTAAAAAAATGTTGCTGAAGCTAAGATTACAGACAATTCAACACTTTGCTGGAACATAGTAAACGAATTTTGATTCCAAAACCTAGAAAAATTGATCCAGACGAAAAATGAGTCCAACAAGTTGACGCTTCAGAACTCAATATAAGAGTTCATTGACTCAAAAAAAAAAACCAAATTTAAAAGAAAAGTTTGTTCTAAATTGTCTTATTCAGACAGTAAAACTACCAATTCAAGTAAAATGGACTCTAAGAAAAAATAATGCAGCACATTAAGCTTCGCTCTTTGAACAGTTGCCACATGGATAGAAACAGCAGTTCGCACGTCAATCACTGCGATTATTGCGATGGGGAAAACTTTTCAATGCATAACAAAACGATCATTGCTTACTCGGAAGCAGCAAACAATCAACACAACGAAGATAGTTATTGTTTATAAATAGACAAATTAATTAGGGTAATTGCAAACATGAGCGTTAATAATAAACGCCACATCTGCACAAACTCGAAGAGGATAAGTAATCGCAACTTAAGCTGCATCGACAGCAAACGACTCCATTGTGTGGGTTTGTATATGACTGACATATTTACTATAAAACGTGCACCGATAAGCCATTCAGCCATTCAAGCAATCGGGACTAATCTCATACCGCACTGACCCAACTACAACTTGTAGTCCTTTCTTTGGTGCAAATCTTTGCTGCGCGTATCAATGATGGAAAATTACACGACACCACTCGGTTATTGATGCTCTGCCATAAACAACTAATGTGTGTAATATACCCATAAATGTCGTATACACTTACTATACATGTGGCATAATCACTTGATCGGCGTTTAATTTCACGGATGTAATAAATAAATGCGTAGACAAGTTGCATGCGATTTTTTTGTTTTTTTGTGGTTGCGTTATATTTAGAGCAGCAGCGCAGTTTGTGCGGTAAAATATTATTTAATAATAGCAAAACCAACTGACAACTGCTGCGGCCAGCAGAAGCAGACAGTAAAACAAAAATTGCGCTCATGACGGCGATATAATGAGTGTCAAACGCACATGTTGCCAACAACTTTCTGTGGTCAACACACACACACAGACAGAGAGCGTTCAGGCTGCGATTGCAGAAAACTTCCAACTTAAAGATGGATACACGAAAACGAGTATCAACAATTAGGGTGACAAAAGTTGGATTGAAGTGCAGACAAGCGATTGATCAAATTTTGCTTTGACTTACAATTGATTTGATGATTACAATGCGTCATGCTGGCAATGATGACAAGGTGTGTTACATTAGTTTGGGTCAGCAAGTTGTGACAGTTCAGTTGAAATGGTATGAAATAAATCATTTTTGATTGGATTTGATTCCATCAAAACATTTCAAATTATACGCCAAATTGTATAAAAGTATTTTGGAAATTAAAGTCAATTCAATTGAATTTATTGACTATTTCTCAAGAATTAATTGGTCTATAAAATTTAATGTTTGTATGAACACTTAACCCATTTTTGGCCCTGTCAAAAGTTTTAAACAGACTTTAAATGTCTTTAATTTGAAGTCATTTCCCAAATTTAAAGTCAATCGGCTTATTATTAAAACACTTAATCCAGTTTTTACTCAAAATGTTCAAATGTTGATTTTCGAAATATTGAAAGATTGAATTGTTGATCTTTGAATTGAAATACATCAAAATTTAAAACAATGCACTATGAAATCACATCTCTCCATACAAACTCTTAACCCATTTTTGGCCCTGTCAGAGACTCATGCAAACATTTCATCAAAACAACTTTAAATAATGTTAATTTGAAGTAAGTACTTCCCCAGGTTTGGAGTCAATCGACTCAATTTTGATTAAGTACGAAATAAACACTTAAACACATTTTCAGTTTTGGCTTAATTCTGGCGTTCAAGTTAATTTCTGAGCTTTGATGTATTCAGAGACCTATCGTAGAATTTTATGGCAAATAATATCGTGGTACATTTTATCCTTAAAAAGTCCTGTTTTACAGGACATTTTTGGCATTTTAGAAAAGAAGGGTCACATTGACCCATACAAATAGGAGTTACAGGGTTAAAATGCTCCACAAAAATGTTCTTCGTAGTATTTTACATCCAATTGCTGCACACATCATATACCTAAAATGTGAGGTTACATGGTTTTCGTATGCCGATTCACCATAAGAATGAGCAAAAAGGGGGAAACTTTGACCACCCCTAAAAAAAATTCAGACGTAAACTTTCAAAACGCCGATATACGTATATTTTTTTTTGGTCCCCTCTACCAGAATCCGTTGTCAGAACCTTGTTATTTAAAAAAACTTTGATTTTGTTGTGCAGTGTAATACAAAAATCAGCCTAATGGGGATTAATTTTCTAAGATAAACAACGCATTGCTCGAGTTTCGGGTTTGTAATTTGATCGTTTTTTGGCTCAACAAATCAATCAGTCTTTCAAGACAAACAATATACAAAAATATATACCTCATACATATGTATGTATTTCTATAAATCTAAACATTTTAATTGGGATCGTATTAAAATTGTTTATGCTTACTTAAGCAATTTTCTGCTATTATAACTTTTACAACTGTCAATCAATTCTAAACGCTGAAGTTGATGAGTGCAACCCAAAAAACCATATGCACCAAATCAAATATTGACATAAGACCCACTCAAAAATGTTCCACTGTGCACAAAAGGTTAATTGAAACTTAGAACTAGAAAAAAAAGTTTGAATCTCAAACAAACAAAAAATTGTAGATTACATGCGGGTCTCAATACACACTGGGCGCTTGGCGTTCGGTGTGTTTTTAGCGAACAGCTGGTGGCCTGTCAAACACTTTCACAGCTGTCAGAGGCGCATAATCGCTGAGCGCATAGACGGACACTGCTGTCATTGGTCGATCGATGCGTCGGCGTCTGTTATGGCAGGACAGCAGAACGTCAATGCTTGACTGTCAATCGGCAGACAGCGATAGCGGCAGTTGTGGTTAAGCATTACATGCAGGCAGCTGTCAATTGGCAACTGTCAGCTGTAGTTCAGCTACAAGCAGCAAAAGTTTCAGACGTAACTTTCATCGCTTGCGAGAGGAGGGGGAGTGAGACAAAACGAGCAGACCGACTGTTGTTTATCAACGCTGATTATGTCGACATTGCCGATGACGGTCAATGTTGACAGCAGTTTCATTAAATACCAGTCATTCATATCTGATGCAGCGCTTTGTTGTTAATTTTATTTGTTTTGAGTTTTTTTCAATTAAAATGCTTGCTCAATGCTTATTTTATATTTTACATTTGTTTGCTATTAACAACAAATAGGAAAAATACGGAAATTTCTCTGCATTTCTGAAACAATGACAACAAAAGATGTTGAAGTTGACTTTGTTTTAATTTCATATTTTTTTATTTTTGTTGTTGCAAGTACCAACGTCTGAAGTAAATATTTGCGCCATTATTATTGACAATAATTCACAATTAAGCGCCAAGTTAAGCGACCACAACATTGACGACAACTTTGCTATCGCAACTGAAGAAATGAACTGCGCCAAGTTTGTTTAACTTGCGTGCGTTCGCATGAAAAAAAACAAATGGCTGTGAGCAAATTTTTTTGTCTATAAGTGAAACAAGTGAAAACAACCGTTAGTGGCCAAAACATACTGTAATTGTCAACAAATGTCACTAATTAGCAACTTTTGCGTGCCAAACAATGGACACATTTGACAAAATTTCACTCATAACTGTTAGCTAATGTGACACAACAAAGAAGTGTCACACAACGGTAGTTGGGGAGCGCCTCTGCATTACACTGTCGATGACTCAGCGACCGGTGCGTGTCAGTTGTCGAAATCAATGCGTCACAAACGCAGCGTCTGACACGAATTATGGTCGTCATCGAGCGAGACAGCGGCGCGCCGACTTAATTGCGGCGACTGGCTGACAAATGCCTCTTTTTGAAATACAAACCGTATTAAAATTTTTGCTCGGCGCGTTGTACTAAGTGCGGCGCAACGTTTCTTGGCTGCGGGTGTTGAAGCGTTTAATGACAAATTTGCTGCGTTTATGACGCCAGACGGCGCCGCAAATTGTGAACGCGCAATTAGTGAACGTCAACGACGGCGACTGGAAACATGTAGAAATGGGTTAATTAGCATTTGGCGAACAGTTGAACTAAATGCGAGTACATCAGTTATAGAAAAAGTTAAGTATTCAGTTTCAAAGTAAATGCCGCCAGTCGAGTTGTGTCAATGAGTCAATAAGAAGTTTACCAAGTTTCAAGTTGTCTGCAATCAATTTGTCCACACCTTTTCTTGCGCGCTTTTTCTAGCGACCAGCGTTGGAAAGCGCCAAATCAATGAAGCCTTCTAGCTTGTTACGCCTCAAAGACTTTGCGCAATAAGTTGTGCATATTTACACAGCAAAGTACATTTTTATGCGAAACAATGAATGGTGCTTGTAGTTTGTATCTTATCGACTGGAAATAAGATATCATCGAACTACAAGCACCTACATGCTTCATATGTGCCTATGCTGATTTGATTTTTTTATCGCTTGAAAGAGATAAGAAAAGTGACAACTACAATTCAACACTATTTATAAGAAACACACAAACAAATCGACACTAAATATACAACGGTCATAATTGTCTATTTGAAATTGGCATCGATAGTGAAATTGAAATGGGTTCGATTGATCAATTCTTTGTAACAAATGAAACAAAATTTGAAGTTTGACGTGTAAGGTCCAACAAATTAACATTAAAGGACAATTTTTTATTAAAAAAATGGCATGAAAGTAGGAAAAAGTGTAATGAACAATTCTTAAAAAGATGAAATTAAGACATATTATAGATATTACTTAGACGCATTACCAGAAAAATCGGTGAAGGTAGGTACGTAGGTGGTGGTGGCAGCTCTCATATGAGAGATCACTTAGGACATACTAGGCCCATTGTGTTACCACAGGATCTGGAGAATTGTTGCTTCTTCCTCTATGTCTCTGCAGCTTCTGCAGAAGTCGTTGACCAGGTGGCCCAGCCCTAATCTAATGATAGCGTAGCTGCCAAGGATGCAGTGACCAGTGAAGACTCCGACAAGAACCCTGAGCGTATCCCTATTGAGGTTTCGCAGACTTTTGGTGCGCTTCCAGTCCAGCTTTGGCCAGATCTGTTGCGCAGTCTTGCCTGTCTCTGAGGCCGCCCATGCATTGTTAGCGGCTTTTGTCATCGCTTTCTCTATCACCAGCTTGCAAGTACTCAATGGAATACCTAAGCCAGCGAGCTCTGAGGATAGCTCCGTGGTCGTTCCTTGTCTAGCCGGGATATCTCTGTGACCAGGCACCCATATAAGGTGGATTTAAAGCTGCTCATCAAGAGATTTGCGGCAGCTGATCACTGTTTTGGAAGTCAGAACATGAGACCTTAGGGCCCTGATAGCCGCTTGGCTGTCGTAAAGAATGCTTATATCTCGCCTAGAGACACTGCCCTCTTTGATCCACTTCAGGGCAGCTTCAATGGTTGAAACCTCTGCTTGGAACCTCTGCTTGGAACATGCTACAATGGTCCGGTAGTCTAAAGGAGTAATTTATACCAAGTGAGTCTGAGAAGACGAAAAATCGGTGAAAGTCAAAAGTGAATATAACCTCAAAAATGTTTTTTGTTTATTTTGAAAAAAAAAATGTTGGAATTTTGGGTTTTATATATTTCTCTTATAATGTTAACCAACATAAATTTTCTCCACATTTTTTTCACCTGCGTGATACCTAAAACAAATAAATTCAAATCAAATCTTGTAATTCGTTTTTTAGGTTATGTTTGCTAGAATCACCAATTATTTTCTATACATTTCTCATATAGTGCTCAAAATATATATTTTTGCTAGATTTAAAATAAATATTTAATTTTTTTAACTTTGATAAGTAAATTTAAATTAAAAAAAATCAAAATGTAATTTTTCTAATTTTTTTTAAGGTTATGTTTGCCATACAATCAATAAGTCTTTTTTGTTCAACTGCGTGATACCAAAACAAAAATTTAAATGTAAATTTTTTAACTTTGAAAAGTAAATTTAAATTTATAAATTAAAATATGATTATTCCAATTTTTATATATATATTATATATATTTTTATTTTTTTAATATTGTTAATTTCTTTAATTTTTATATTTAAAATGTAATTGTTTAACTTTGAAAAGTTAATTTAAAATTGAAAGTTAAAATGCAATTTTGAAATTTTTTTTAGGTTATGTTCGCTGTACAATCACCAATTTTTGTCCATATATTTCTTATATAGTGCTTTAAAATATATATTTTTGCTTGATTGTTTTACCTGCGTGATACCAAAAAAATTAAATTATATTAAAAATTTTCTTTAGGTTATGTGTGAAGAACAAATGTTTTTAAAGAACAATGAAATATCTGGATATCTGTTCAATACAGAGAGAGAGAGAGTTCTTGCTTTGTACTACTTGGCCATGAAAAGGATGGATGTCCAAGTCAGACAATTTCCAAGCCAGTTAAGACCTTCCAGTCTGCAATTTCGTGCTGGTATAATGCTTAAAGCTCAACAGTACGAAATGTCCTTGAAATCATGATACACATTAAAAGACAAATGAAACCATGATGCAATTTGTAAGACAAATGTTTGCGTAATTCAAAGCATTCATGAAAGTATTTAAGAAGAAATTTTAGAAACAATTCTGGAAAAATGAATGAATGTAAGTATATTCCATACAGAGAGAGAGTTTGTGCTTTGAACCACTTGGCTATGAAAGGGATAGACATCAAAGTCAGACAAATTCCAATCGAGTTAAGATTTTCAAGTCTGCAATTACATGTTGGTGTAATGCTTGAAGCCGAACTATACGAAATATCCTTGAAATCATTACCACTTGTAATGACAATAAATCAATAGAAAGTAAAATCTTGTATACAACAGTACTGGCAACAGCTAAGTAAAAGTTGTATCTACTCACAAATATTTATGTACTACACATTCCTACACAAATATACATATCTATGTATATTCATATACTTACATGTATACATTCATATTTAATCAGATACGACAAGCTCTACCTGTCACGTTCAAGAACCTCGAATATTTGCAAATTTAATGCCATAGAAAGTGTAATGAAGTGTAGTGCACTGCATCCGAAATAGTCAATTAGCATTTTGTGTCCATGTTAATCAAATCGAAACGACCTTTTTGAATTTTCCTTGTAAGTACTTTTCATATTTAATTTTGTGTTCTAGTAAGAATTCGATTGTGTATTTGCCTAATTAATGACACAGCTTAGGTTTGAGAAGTAAGTTTGTATGTTTTCAATCAATATTTCTCAAATAAACACAAATATTTAATAAGATTGAATTGTCTTTGAATGGGTACAACTGTTACATTTAAATTTTATGTCAAATACATAAATCATTGTCTTAGTTTGCTTTCAAAATGGATCTACTCAGCTTAGTTGACATTGATGTTGTTGTTTTTCGATTTATTAGCACAGGACAGTTGCTGATTTATGTTGGAATTTATTTATTACTTTCAAACTTGTATCAATTGAAAACTACAGATAATTGATTAGAATTGCAAACGTGTTTGTGTAGACAAGTGAATAAATTTTCAATTGAATGTTCACCTTAAACGTTATTTAAAATGAGCTTTAAAAAACAAATAATTGATTTGAGATCTGTTCATGTATGTAAATAGTCTATACGACAAATTTATTTATTTTTTTTATTTTTTTTTTATTTTTTTTTATTTTAATAATTTTGTTTTTTAAGTCACAATATAAAAGTAATTTTCATTAATGCATACAAATGTTATGATTCTTCCAGAAAACAGAATTGTTAAGGCAGGTCTTGTTGAGTCGATCAAAAATATATATACTCGTACATTTCTATATTTAATGAATCCAGCACTGCAGTTAATGAAAATTACTTTTATGTTGCGACATGAAAAATAAAAGTCGTTGAATGATTTTTATTGATGACTTTTAAAAATAAAATTATTTTTATTGATCACTAAATGATTTTTATTGATGGCTTTTTCAAATAAAAGAGACTGAATGATTTTTATTGATGACTTTTATAAATAAAAGTCACTGAATAATTTTTATTGATGACTTTTATAAGTAAGTTTTTTTTGATTTTCATTGATGACTAAAAAATAAAAGTCACTGGCTGATTTTTATTGATCACTAAATGATTTGTTTTGATGACTTTTATAAATAACAGTCAGTGAATGATTTTTATTGATGACTTTTATAAATAAAAGTCACTGACTAATTTTTATTGATGATTTTTTAAAATAATTGTTTTTATTTTCATTGATGATAAAAAAATGAAAAGTCACTGACTGCTTTTTATTGATCACTAAATGATTTTTATTGATGAATTCTTTAAATAAAAGTCACTGAATGATTTTTATTGATGACCTTTATAAATAAAAGTCACTGAATGATTTTTATTGATGACTTTTATAAGTAATTTTTTCTGATTTTCATTGATGACTAAAAAATAAAAGTCACTGACTGAATTTTATTGATCATTAAATGATTTTTATTGATGATTTTTTTTATAAGTAATTTTTTTTATTTTCATTGATGACTAAAAAATAAAAGTCACTGACTGATTTTTATTGATCACTAAATGATTTTTATTGATGACTTTTATAAATTAAAGTCACTGAATGATTTTTATTGATGACTTTTATAAATTAAAGTCACTCACTAATTTTTATTGATGACTTTTATAAATAATTTTTTTGGATTTTCATTGATGACTAAAAAATAAAAGTCACTGACTGATTTTTATTAATCACTAAATGATTTTTATTGATGGCTTTTTCAAATAAAAGTGACTGAATGATTTTTATTGATGACTTTTATAAATTAAAGTCACTCACTAATTTTTATTGATCACTTTTTTAAATAATTCTTTTTATTTTCATTGATGACTAAAAAAATAAAAGTCACTGACTGATTTTTATTGATCACTAAATGATTTTTATTGATGAATTCTTTAAATAAAAGTAACTGAATGATTTTTATTGATGACTTTTATAAATAAAAGTCACTGACTAATTTTTATTGATGATTTTTTAACATAATTGTTTTTATTTTCATTGATGACTATTAAAATAAAAGTCACTGACTGATTTTTATTGATCACTAAATGATTTTTATTGATGAATTCTTTAAATAAAAGTAACTGAATGATTTTTATTGATGACTTTTATAAACTAAAGTCACTCACTAATTTTTATTGATGATTTTTTAAAATAATTGTTTTTATTTTCATTGATGACTAAAAAATAAAAGTCACTGACTGATTTTTATTGATCACTAAATGATTTTTATAGATGAATTCTTTAAATAAAAGTAACTGAATGATTTTTATTGATGACTTTTATAAATAAAAGTCACTGACTAATTTTTATTGATGACTTTTGTAAATAACTCTTTTTATTTTCATTGATGACTAAAAAAATAAAAGTCACTGACTGATTTTTATTGATCACTAAATGATTTTTATTGATGAATTCTTTAAATAAAAGTCACTGAATGATTTTTATTGATGACTTTTATAAATTAAAGTCACTCACTAATTTTTATTGATGATTTTTTAAAATAATTGTTTTTATTTTCATTGATGACTATTAAAATAAAAGTCACTGACTGATTTTTATTGATCACTAAATGATTTTTATTGATAAATTTTATAAACAAAAGTCACTGGATAATTTTTATTGATGACTTTGATAAATAAAAGTCACCAATAGTTGTTATCATAGCACAAGTTAAATAAAAATCGAACAAAACTGTTATTTGTGGTTTAAAGAAAAAATTTAAAAATAATTGTTATGATAGGATTTTCAAAATATAAATGAAAAATAACTGTTATTTGTTGGGTAATTAAATAAAAGTAAGAAATGACTCTTAAGCATTAATAAAACTGTTAGTGTCCCCGTTAAAAATACAAACTAGTGGTTAACCATCCAACATTGGCTGGTTAACAGTTGGTTAAACAGGGATTGTGAAATCGAAAATGGGCAGTTAACCAATCACTGTGAAATCGGACCTTAGAATGTCATTCAGTTTCATAAACGCTTACAACAACATTTTTGTTTTTTTATGTTGCTGATAAGTTTAAAAAAGTTCACCGCAAATCGCAAAGATCTCATATCTCCCATTGAACTCAATTAACCCCATCACGCACATACACACTGACTTGTTGGGCGAGAAAATTTACATTTCAAAATACAAGCGAGACGTGTGTGACAATTTTGTGTCACAGATCACATGAAGAGTATAAAATAAATATTAAAAATTTTGAATTTCAGATATAAAAAAAATTAATCAAGTGTTTTTAAGCGAAATTTTCCTCTCATTCGTGTTTGAAGCTGTGGGCTGATGCTGTGTTGGCATTTTTCAGTATTTATTTTATTTTTAATTTCTCGACGTATATATGTGTGAATGTTTGAATGTGTGAATGTGTTTTTTGCGACAGCCTCCGCACAGATTTTCCAATTAATTTCTGTGCATGTTTACACTGCGAACGCTAAAGCAAACAACTCTTGTTGACTGGTTTGTTTATTTTTATTCCACTACTCAACTACGCTATGCGATTTTCCAGCACAGAACTTACACACACACACACACATATTCTACACATTTGTACATACATATGTATGTATGGATGTACATACATATGGCACACATTGCATGCGGAAATTTATAGTAAACGAGCAAACTGGGCGCTGAGCGCTAATCAACCGCCGACAGTGGCAGCCACTGGAATTTGCTTTTTTCATTTCATTTCATTAGATTTGATATGGTTTTGTTGTTGTTAATTTTTTTGTATTTTGAACTTGCTGCACACTATCAATGTGTACTTACTGTACTATAATTGATTTAATTTAATTGTTATTAATTTGCAAATTAATTTGTCGTTTGTGTGGCGTCCAATTGAAATGTTCATGTGGCTTTGAGTTTTGGCTTTTGCTTTGACACTTTCAAAGTTGAGTGATAACGGCGCACAATTGAAATTACTGTAATCCATATTCATATATACATATATACAAACATATAGTACACAAATTCATATATACATGAAACGTTTTCATACACATTTGATTGCTACTTGCACCGATTACTGAACCGGCCATGCGGCATTTACAGTTTGAGTTGATAACAGACAATTTTCAAGTGTGCTAACAACAGCAAACCCCAACTATAAGAAACAAATTATTGACGTAATAATTGCTACATGTATGAGAAAATTTTGCAAAATACAGGAAAATATATTCGCATGCAACGTAATGGGGTTTTCCCCCCTCGTGACAAACGTGCAAATTACCTGACACCGTAAAATTCAAATTATCTAATGTAGCTGTCTGTCTGTCGGCGCATGTCATGTAATATGTAATGCTGGCTATAACAATGGCACAAACAATCAGTTAACACTTTAATTAAAATTAGAAAATAAAACAAACAAAAAAATGAAGCAAACTTGTCTACGGTCTGGCGCACCTTCAGTGCAGTTAAAGCGCAGACGAAAACACACCCGCACTAACTTTGAAGCGCCAAAAAAACATGAACAAAGCAACATTTTAGTTACATGCTAACAGTGGCGCACACAGAATTTTATTTTGGGGGAGTTTTGCTTGCAACTTTTAAGTTCACAATTACATTCGAAACCATATTTTGAACGAGCAAGTTTTGTATTTGGGGGGTTTGAACCCCCTGTGTGCGCCACTGCATACTAATTAGTAGCACTGGTGCACGCAAAGAGGTTTTTGGGGCTTAAGAAACTTCAAATACCTGTTTGGCATACAAATTATGGTTGGTAAATATGACTTCAAATGGTATTTGACTTAAAATTTGTGTAGAGAATCACTCAAATTGAAACTTTATGTAATCCACTCATTTGACTCGCACTGGGAGCGTGTCTCAATAAAAGTGAACAAATTAAATTTAGTATCGTTTTTTCGGTGCAAGTGGCAGCTCTGAAACTGGACAGCTGTACAGCCATCTGTATTGGCTGTATTGCCATCTCGTTTTCTCATACAGGAAAATTTAACATACTTAACCCTTTCAGTCACAATGTCCAATATATTGGACTACAGCCCATACAATTCATACAGAACGGGTTTATTTTCATGTCGGAAAGGGTTAATTTAAGTAGGCACCATCAAATTAATATTTTTTAGAAGTGAATTAAGAGCAAATTACAACAATTTTACTGTTATCCTCAAAATAATTTCCAATTTAATTTAATTTGCTTGCATTGAACATATTTAAAAATTTGACCAGTAAATGTCTATGTGGTAGTTTCAGCGAAAATTTTCATAAAAGTGTTAAAGTTTCTATCAGTCATGTCTTGCAGGGGTCGTCTACGATGATTCCAATTAAAAAAATAGAGGGTTACACAATTAAAGTCAACAATTAAAAAAGTGATCAAAAAATGTCAAGAAACTAATTATGGACAGTAAGTCTTTTATGCCTGCACGTACCTACCATTCTGTTAAAAACATTGCTATTGTAAACTATTGTGTTGCCAAAAACCCAGCAACATCAATTCGACATTGTTTAGAACAACTTCAAATTTAGCAAAGCACTACAAAGAGAATTTTGGAAAAAGACCGTCACCTTCATCCAAACAAGATTCACCGCACTCAGAAGCTCAAATCAGCTCAGACTAGAGCTGGGAAACTATCGACATTTATGGCCCATTCGATATTTTCGATAGTTTGAGTAAAACATATCGATATTATTAAAATATAAAAAATATCGATGTCGATAAATTAAAATCAGTTTTGCATCCGACAATTGTAATAAAAAATCCATTTCAAAAGTTAATAGCAATTTATATTCACTCAAAAGTTATATAGGTAAATTATAATTTGTTTCAAATTTGATTTCTGTCAAATCCATCTACTTGTACCCACATATTTGAATATCACAGCGAAATATCTATGGCAGCACTATCACCATAGAATATTTTGCCTTGTCGTCACATCACAAAAAACCGATAGTATTGATAGTTCCAAAAAAACTGTCGATTATACCGTCAAAATAACACCAACGATACTATCGATAGTTGTACAGTTCGGACCATGCATAGCGCCCACAATTCATTCAATGAGTGACGTACTATAGTAAAGTGAAGTGAAGTGAATACCTATTTTTCGATCAAATCATCTTCACCTTCGAGGCGCAATTTCATCTTAATGGGTTCGTGAACAAACAAAATTGTCGATTTTGAAGCTCAGGGAACAGATCTGCAATATCTCCCGACTAACTTGTCCAGCCAACAACATGAAACGGACCAACCAGCTGTTTAACCTCAGCCACCAATTAATAAGCACAACGGTCTCGGTGCTCACGGGTCTATCTTAAGCGTAAGCATGCAAAAAGACTGAGACTGCAATCCAACAACTTCTGTCGAAGGTGCGGCTCCGAGGAGGAAAAGGAGACCGTTCCCTACCTGTTGTGTCAAAGTCCCTCACAAGTCAGAAGAAGACATAAGTTTCTCTGCTCAGCTTTCTTTATAAGTTTAACCGAACTATTGCCTTAGAAAGCCAGGGATATTAGATTAGATTCGGAATTCGGACAACACCTGTGCGAGATACTGCGTCCAAGTAGTGAACTATTGTGTCATTCAGTCATCAGGGATATAGCCAGATTCATATTGGAATCCTTTTGGTTCTCAGCGCTATAAAGGGGAGTTACGCCATCCTCTGTGGTATCACAATGAACCATAATTTGTGCTTAAGTGGTTAAGCTTTTTACATAGAAAGATGCTACTGCAACCTAACCCAACCTAAGCTCAGAGAAACGGTCCAGGATCCAAGAGAATCTGTGCAGTACATCGTATGTCAGTGTTCTGCGCTTTATAGCATATAGCGCTGACATATAGGAGGTAGAACCATAGACAACTTGGACTTGGTTTGAAGGACATTGCCAGACTTTTAGGTAGGTTTCAGTCAACACCGAACTTAGGATGACAGGGGTTTGCCTACACCCTCTCCGAACACCTTTTTTTCAATGAGTGACGTACTATAGTAAAGTGAAGTGAATGGCTATTTTTTTATCAAATCATCTTCACCTTTGAGGCGCATTTTCATCTTAGTGGGTTTGTCAACAAACAAAATTGTCGAATTTGAAGCTGAAAGCACAGATCTGCAATATCTCCCAACTAACTTGACCAGCCTGCAGAAAGTCTGAGATTGCAATCCAACGAGTTTTGTCAGGGATTTGCCTACACCCTCTCCGAGCACCTTTTTTTAGAGGCCTCCGAGTGTACTTGCTGAGAAACCAGCAAGCTGTCTGTCTTTTTTAATTCAAACTATCTATGAGAAACAAATACATATACAACGAGTACCTGTCTGGTTAGGCAGTTTTTGGTTAGAGGGCATGATTGGGTCTTACTTCTTCGAAAATGAGGCCATGAATGCAATGACTGTAAAATGACTGTGATTCACCATTCGTTATAGGAACATGAAAGCAAAGTTCTTGTGGTCTTAACTGGACAGTATGGATCTGGAGAACATATGGTTTCAGTAACAATCGATTTTTAGGAGCAAACATTTCCAAATGTAATCACTTCCTGTAGTTCCAATAGCAACAGGCCACAAAGATTGCGGTTTTGTGAAGAACTCTAGTCGAATAAAACAAAGACAATTCCTGAGCTCAAGGTAAAGATTCAATGCATCTTTGATGATATACTTGTAGAGTCACATCTTTGTCAAAATGTTATGTTAGGAAGCCACTTTCCACATTGCATATGAATCAAACGATTCTTTGGAGCAACGATTTCCAGACTGAATCATCTCCCGTAGTTTTAATATCAAAAGGCCACCAAGATTGTGCAATCTTTAGCTCTACGATATCTTTTTTGGGGTTTTGTGAAAACTGTGCTCTATGTGAATAAGCCACAAACAATTTCTGAACTCAAAGCCAAGTTCCAATGCGTGATTGGTGATATAGATTCACATCTTTGCCAAAATGTTTTTGCATGAAGCCATGTGCCACATTGCGCATGAATCCATCGATTCTTTGGAGCAACGATTTCCAGATTGAGTCATCTCTCGTAGTTTCAATATCAACTATGATTTGTATCTTTGAGGTTTTGTAAAAACACTGGTCTATGCAATTCTTGAGATCAAGGCCAAGATACACCATTGATGATATAGAGTTGCATCTTTGTTAAAATGTCATTGAAAATTGAAAAAAGAGAAAAGTTCAGTGATGAGAGCTGTTTGGATCATTTGACATATATTAAAAAAAATATACCAAATATCAAATATATATATTATATATACAAATATCAATTTATAAATTAAATTGGAACACCCTATACAAAAACTGAATGAATTGAACAGTAGTGCCCAGCTGATTGCAAAATTGGTTTGAATCATTAAAAACAAAGACACGAAAAGCTCTGAAGCAGGTTTCTCTATGTTCAAAGGTCAGCTGCCGGCAACTCTAGTTTTGTACTAACTCGAATTTAAAGTGTTGTTAGATATATTTGTGAATAATAATAATAGAATAATTTTCAAGCAATTCTATCTCTAGCAGCGAGCAGCTGTTGTATCTCTAAGCGTATTTTCAACTCAACCTTAAGGTATCAATTAATTATTATTATGTTGAGTGTAGATATTTATTGTGCAGATGGCGCTCAACGATACCAAGCAGGTTTAGCAATGATCTAAGATTGCTTTATATCTACTTAACGATTTTCAGTCTGTTTTGTTGCGAATCTCAAAGGTTAGAAGTGGTTTGGAAGCCAATAAATGCCATTAAAGGCCATCAAAAGAGTTTTTTAGCAATAATTCTCTATACTCAACACAGTTGGCAAGTCTACAACTAAAATTAAGTGTTAATTAAGTTATTTTTTACTGATTTAATGTGCAACAAATGTCATGAAATGCTGTAGAAATTGGATTTGTTGGCGATTTTTAGTAGAGTAGTTGGCAACTCTATGCCACTTAGATATCGATTAATATTGCATAAGACTAGCGATTATATAGAGACAATTTTTTCTCATTATTTATTGTAATTTGTTCCGTTATTTGAATAATTGTTATAATGATTAGAGTGACTGCACTGTTGTTGGCGCCGCTTGCCCACTGTTGCATTATTTATGTACTTATGTAAGTTTGTATGACAGGAAAATAAGCAAAAGTTTACACTCCCTGCATGTGTTATTGTTGTTGTTTTTGTTGGCGTGCTTGCACCCATAAATTGATGGCGCAAAAATGTTAAATATCGCCTGCAGACTGCACATAACAACTGACAAGCCACGGGTCAATGCACTCGACGGCGCAATTACATTAAATAGACAACGGCCACAAAAACAAAAAATGAAAAAAAATATAAATAAATATTTAAAATAAAAGAAAAAAATACTTGAAAAAAGGTTGCAGCTACAACCAACTGTGCGGCAAGTACACTTTAAAAACAACAACAAAAACATGTGCATGCAACGTGTCGTGTTGTTGCTAAGGCTCTGTCCAAAATGTTACTTTTAGTGTCGTTTTTATGGCATCTTTTATTAGTGTTGTTATTGTTGTTGTTGTTGCTGACATATCACACAATGCTTTAATTTAACAATCAGCAACATCACGAATTAAATTAAATCAGCTGTTGACAAGTAAACAAATTTCATATTTTGCACAAATAAATTGCTTTCAATCAATTGCAACGAGAATGAAGAGAGCGCAAGAGAGAGAGAGAGAGACTGGGATAAAAGGAACAACGAGAGCAAGTGAGATTTTGGTCTCGTTAATTCAATACAACGCGAATCGCCACAACATACAACAACATCAACAACAACATCTAAATAATCGCATAACAATAACAAAAGTAGCATAACAAAAGCAACAACAACAAATCAATGATAACACAAGTTGCAAGCATTGCATTTGGTTGCATATCGAAGATACACACCGACGACATAATTTAAATGCCGCCAAGCAACAACAACAACAAAATTCTATCAAAATCAAGCAAAGCAAATGAATAAAGCGCAGCGCATGCGCCAAAATTTGCGAGGACATTGAACAGCAAAACGTAGTGGGTGGTGCTGGTTGGTGGTGTTGCCAGATGTTTAGGAAAACAAAGGCTTTCGAAAAAATGTTGAAAATTTGCTCTTTGTTTAACGGAAAGTTTTGTTGCTAGTGTGGTGTTGTATTTGTAGTGCAAGTGTTGATACTTAAATTTCAATTTGTTAATAAATAAACATAATTAAAGTTTGTCTTGGCAACCATACATTGCAAATTACTTAGTTGAATGCAAGATTTGCCGTCGATGGCACCTAAAAGGCTCTGACCATGTGCAGTCCAAGTTGCACAGATTTTACTCGAATTGTTCAATCCCAACAAAAAATAGTGAAACCCATAAATATCTAATATTTAAAATCAAAAGATAATGAAAAGTTTTGTAAACGAATTCTAACGTCAGACGAGTATCACTGAGCTCTTAACTTGCATTACTATTCATGGAATGTACCGATTCGATTTGTAAAAATTGGAACAAAAATAGAACTTAATTATTATTAACCCTTCGTTGCATGATTTAATTTCCGTGAAGAAAAAACTTTTTTGTTATATAATTCTTGTTGCTTGTTAAGTTCTGATGGTAAAAATGAAATTTTGTTGAATTCCTGTATCTAGGAAAGAAGTTTTACGGCCATTTGCCGTATCCTGGTGAGAGCGCTACCGCCGAAATGAAAGTCGGTTTTATCAATATTTTACTGTTGACAACTACGGGGAGTCGAACAGAGGTCAGACGTCACTCTATACTCGTAATTCAACGCACTTAACAGCTGAGCGATGGCGATCACCATATCACCATCGCCATCAATAACCAAAATTAGTTCACCAAATCGAAACACTTGCTGCTTTTTCGATTCTTTTGCGCATACTTTCAATGTTAATCGCAAAATTCCGTTAGTAATCAATTGTTTTAACATAAAAGATGCAGCTGAGGAATGAACAACTGTAAAATGCTGAATAGAAAAGTTTCCAAATCTATGAAAAGTTAACATTGCATATATGCAATGCCATGCAGCGAAGGGTTAAAGTGTTAGGCAAACAAAAATAGAACGTTGATCTATCAGGCTTGTCTCATTATAAGAGCTAGAAGCATCATACAAAAGTGATGAGGTCCATCTAAGTCCTTGACCGGCCCCGATAGTCCAGCGAGTAGCACGCTGGCTTCTCATACCGAGGCCGAAGGTTCGATTCCTAGCTCGGGCTTGGAAAACGCTCATCTACTTCTATCGCTATCCACATAAAGCAGATGAGAATTACAAGTATCAAGCTCAAGTGAGCTGTAGGTCCCCTCCCCTCCCTTTCCCCATCCGCTTGAAAGGTGTGCTGTAACATATGTTGGAAAGACAGTGTTGCATACACATATGTGGTATCACAATGGGCCTCACAATAGGCTTCCGACTGTGTCTCTTATAGAGGCAGCCACCATAACCTAACCTAAGGCCATCAATCTATCGAATCTAATCCTTTTAAAAGTCCATTGCGTACTTAACATACCCAGGCAGTCCAGTACAAAATGTAGCTTGGATAAGAAGGTTCCAAAAGCATTTATGTGAACTAATAAATCAAATAACGAATGAGCTAAAAATTTGATTTATTTAATAGACAATCCGACGAATGAAAGCTGAAAATTTGAAAGATTATAACCATGAACACATAAAGGAGTAGAATATTCAAACGAATGGATGAATCAATAGTTGTACAGTTATAGACCGGAGATTTGAATCAACGGCTGATCAAACTGAAAGAAAACAATCGAACAAAGAAAAGAAATCACTTAGTACACATATAGTCAACAAAACAGAGGAAAGAACAACGGTGGAACAAGTAAAAACCAGAAAAAATTTATGAATTGATTCAAATTTAAACGAAGAGCTCAACAAACGTATAGAAAAAAGACGAAGAAAGTGTTGACTGCGCTTCAAAACCAACGAAGAGGCTAACAACCGATCAAGAAAAGCTAACAACCGATCAAATCAATTAATGAACTTGTATGAGTAAACAAACGTAGAGAACAACGAATGAAAAAGAAAAATCTCAAAGAAATAGATGAATGAAAGATGAAACGTGAAGCTATTAATAGGACAAGAAAAAAGACGAAGAATTGTGTCAAGATTTATTCATTTTTTATACAATTCTTAGTCTTTTTGTATTTATAAAAATGTATTCATGTTTTTATACAATTCTTCGTCTTTTTGTATAAAAATGTATTCATTTTTCGATACAATTCTTCGTTTTTTTAATTGTCTTATTATTAGCTTCTCGTTTCATCGAATAAAACAAACAAAGGGGAAAATAAATTTATATGTGGACAAGGTTGAAATGCTAACGGAACCGGGAGATTACAATACTTTCTGACAGCCAAGCGGGAGTCAAGGCATCGTAATGACACCACGTAACATATACTCAAAACTGGTTAGCCATAATTGATCTTCATAATCAGGTATGGTTCCTCTAAGGTCACGTTGGTGTTAAAGGTAATGAAGCGAAAGGCTGACTTGCGGAGAACAGTGCATTATCTCTCATATAGGCGCCGAATTTTTTTACGATTTGACAAAAGTGTCCTTGTTTTTTTCATACCAGAAAGGACGAGATAAATAGCAGGAATCTACATTAACAGGGACAGCTAACCATTATTAGAAAAATCCAAGGTGTTTATTTGTTCTTACAATAATAAACGATTTGATCGATCGTTTAGGTTGGGGTGCGATTTCAATTTGCCTATCAATAGTAATAGGTTAAAGTGGCTATGAGAGCACGGGACCTTGCTGCAAGACATCTTTAGACCACAAATTGGGCCCATAGGTTAGGTAAGGTAAGGTTAAAGTGGCTGCCTGACAACAGGATCTTACCGCAAGACACACTTAGGACACAAATTGGACCCACTGTGATATCACAAAAGTAAAGAAGTGATATCAAGTCATTCAAAATTCAGATAAAGCCAGTTTGATTCGTGGATTTATCCCAGCAAGTCCCTTTCATGATAAAGCCCAGCGAAAAAGGTACTCGATGCGGTAGTTGCGTGTCTCCAGAAGAAGGACCAAGGTGAGAACATCTTATCATATCTTGGTGTGACCAACTGGAGAAAGTGCGCGCAAAGCAGAGACGCCTGGAAAGAACTTTTGCGGCAGGTCGTAACCACCTAACGGGTTGTTATGAACAGTTAAGTCAGTAAGTATGATAGTTAAGTAAGTAATGCCCCTTTTATTGACTGTTCTGAGGTCATGCAAATTGTCAAAGAATGGTGAGCCTAGAACTTTTCATCTTCGAGTAAAGAGTGCCGGTCAATGGCAGAGTAGATGACTTAAAGTCTCCTCTTCTTCTAGATTTAGACAACTACACTTCTACATTTCGTCGCCTAAGAAAACGAATGCTGTATGTTCCATTGAATTTAATCGCACATGCGACAATCGTTTTCTCAGGCGGATATTTAGTAGTAGATGGACAAACAAAAGAGAAGATTATCACCTCAATTGATTGAAGAAAAGAAAGATTCAGGAACTAAGGAATCGATTATTTAAATGAAAATTGAATGAATATAAATTTGTATATATTATTCTCAACATTATTCACTCAATCGCAGTCAAAAATTTACGCGATTTTTTCTTCTATCAAATTTTTTTGGCTTTTCCTAAACTGTGGCAACACTGTATGTTGACAATTTCGTACGAATACGCATTTCTAGCATTCTGCATATTATTGTGTTATTGTTGTTGTTGTTGGTTGTTTTATTGCTTGTTCATTGGACAATGAACGGTGAATAGTGTTTGGTCGACGTTATTGTTGTTCTTGTCAGAGCTGTAATAATTTGTGCAATAGTTGTTGTTGTTGTAGTTTTGCACTTATATCGGCAATGGTGTCAAGGCATTTTCTAACGCCCCCGCCTGCCCCCGAGATGTGCAACGCACCCAACCCCCACACGCAGCGTTGCCATTGAATGCTGTATGTCCTTACAACAACAAACTATGTAATATCACTTACACGTTGATTTGTTGTTGTTCTTGTTGTTATTGTTGAATCTGATAACTACTAGCGGCAGCTGTTGTTTGAAATGCTATTGTTGTTGTTTTTATTGTTGTTTTTGTCGGCTATTACTGTGATTGAAATGAACACTGTTCGCTCGGCGCTGCGCTGCTTTTGTGATTTGCTTTGCTTTGCTTTTTGTTGTATTGATTTTTCCACAAAACTCACTGCGAGCGGCGAAACACGCAGCTTTGCGGCTATTTCGAGTCACTTGTCACTTAAGCGAATTGTTGTTGTTGTTAGGAATCTGCAATAGTTTCGTCGATGTGTGGCAGCGATTAGAAGAAACACGAAAAGAATAAAACGCACAACACTTTTTCAGATGCTTTTTTTTTTAATGGAATAATTCCGATAAAATTTGCAGCTCAAATATTTTTATGCTCTCGTTTTGTTGCTTTCGATACTTTGCACACTTTTTTTTGCTTTTATTTGTTGTTGTTGTTTTCAATCTTTAAGTGCAGATTCTCGAACCGGGCAACCAACGACGCAAAGTGGATTTTCGCAATTTTTTTGCTAAAAATTTTGTTGTTATTTTTTCGCATATATACGCTACATGCAGCCAGCTATTTATCTGTTTAGGATTTTTTATTAATTTTCATCAAATATTTTTGCAATTTCAAATCTTATCGTCGCGTCGCCAAGCAAATGTTTTCAGCGTTTTTTTTCTTTTAGGTTTTGCAATTTTTCAAATTGTTGGGCGACCGCTGTTCTGGTTGCTTTTAATTAAAGTTTTTGATTTTAATTTCCTGCGCGCATATTTAGATGTTATTGTTGCTGTTGTTGTTATTATTGTTGTTGTTAGCGATTCATAAGATACGCAAGCAACGAAGCAGCAGCCACTTTACGCACGCTATGCCGTATTTTTGTTGTTGTTTGGGTGCATTGATTTCGGCTTTGCGTTGTTTTTTTTTAATGCGTAAACTTTAAATATCACAACTAGTAATTTTTACACAAAAAACAACAATTTTAATGATTTTTTTTGACATTTCAAAAAACAAAAATCTTTCAAACTTGCAAATTATTTCTTCGCTACGCTTTGTTGTTGTTAATTTCGTTTTGCGTTTTTATTTCTTACCAAAAATAACAGCACAAATACCGAAATACTTATTTCACTTAACGAACGAATTTTATTTGATTTTCATCAACAACAAATTGCTTCGTTTGTTTACAATTTTGCTAAATTTTTACTTCTTGACTTTATTCAAAATTTATTTTGACTCTCATCGACTGCGTACAGACGCGCTGCCGTAGCGTTATCCAACCAGCCAACTCGCTGTAGATACGAAAAACAACTGAACTCGAACTGGGTGCAGCGCACGCTCTCGACACATACTGGCCGATTGAAAGTGTTCGGCGCGCTGCGACGAGCTGCGGATAAAACCAACGGGCGCAGCCGGTTGAAAGCGAATTGAAATTGAATATGCGAGACGCTTCAGCGCGGATTGTTGCTGCTGCAGCGGTGGACTACAGGCGCGTAGTTAAAAAATAATTTGAGAGGCGAGAAGTAAAGTTAGGCTGAAGCTGTATTTTGCTAAAAAAAAGAGATAAGTTTATGGTATCATGACAGTGTTGCCAGATATCTGAAATGAGTTTCTCATAAATCTTAAAAAAAAGCTGAAATTTCCCCAAAAATTGAAAAAATCAAAATTGTTTTTCTAATTTTTGTCATTGCAAACTAAGGACTTAAACTTCTCATAAAAAATAAAAATATATTTATTTATATAAAAAATAAAAATTTATAAAACATATAAAAATTTATGAAAAAATAAAAATATATTAATTTTTGTTCATTGCGAATTTAACCCTTATTCTCATACCCAAACTTACTAACGTCGTTTGGCACCCGGGGCACCCAGGTACCCATTTCATGAAATTTTTAAGTTTTCAATATTTTGTTAATTAAAAAGTGTTTATAAAATTTTGATATGATTTGTTCGCTTTTCACCTAAATAACGAGGATCCGGAAGGTAAAAAAAAAGTTTTCATTATTTGTCAGTTTTTTTCACGAAAATACATCGCAGTGGGCACCCGGGTACCCGGGTATGAGAATAAGGGTTAAAATATATTTATTTTTATTCATTCAGTTTCAAAAATTAAAATTTAATTAAAAAATAAAAATTTATGAAAAATAAATATATAAAAATTTGTATGTTTTTTATTGCAAATATAAAATATATATTTTTTTATTCATTTAACATTTAAGAAAACAAATAAAAACTTCATTTTTTTATTGCATAAATTATACACTTCGAAGCATAAAATTTAATAAAAATAAATTAGACACTTTAGCTTTCAATATTCAAGGCTTCAGAGCCACTAATGATGTCGAATGTAAAACCATCAAAATGTCTCAAACTTTCTCCTAAACAATTCTTACTCCCTAAAATTCTCCTAAAAGGCCATTAATCTCCCAAATCTAGAAGGAAATCTCCTAATCTGGTAACACAATCTTTTTCTCTCTTTACATTGCAATAAGAGAAAATGTTATGGCAACGAAAACCTTATTATCCAAACTCATTCAAGACCGCAGCGATAGAGCCACATAACTTCAAGATGGCAATGGCTTTGACCGTCGCCGTGTACTCAACTACCTGATTACAATAAAAGCGACAGCAATGTCATCGCAATCGCATTTTTGAGCTTCTAAACACAAATTTTAATCTGCTTGCGCAATTCTTTTATTTATTTATAAAATTATATAAATCCAATTTGTTGTTGTACTATCAATTTACAGAAATAACAATGTGTAAAAATTTTCAGAAATAATAAATTTTAACTAATGTTTAATTGTTGTTCAAAACACACCGAGAAATTATGGAAATTTAAATTAAAAATATCTGTTTTGAAGTAGTAATGCCAATTGCTTTGGTTTTGTCGCCTACGAAATAGAGATTTTAAAGATTCTATGTTTGACAACAGCAACAACTGCGGTCGGTGGTCGTGTAGTCGTCAAAATAATCGTCCCCTTATGAACATTCTCATTCTTTATTTTGAAAAATTCAGTCGTGTGGCTGCCGTCGTCTATGTGTTCGAGGCATAAGGCATAAAAACAGAAACAAATACTAAACTTGACTAGACTAGATTAGACTAGACTAGACTAGACTAGATTAGACTAGACTAGACTAGACTAGACTAGACTAGACTAGACTAGACTAGACTAGACTAGACTAGACTAGACTAGACTAGACTAGACTAGACTAGACTAGACTAGACTAGACTAGACTAGACTAGACTAGACTAGACTAGACTAGACTAGACTAGACTAGACTAGACTAGACTAGACTAGACTAGACTAGACTAGACTAGACTAGACTAGACTAGAAATTAAAGGCTAGAGATAAGAGATTATCAGTTCGATGTTAGAAGTTAGAGGTCAGAGGTAAGTGACTAGAAATTAGAAGCTACGGATTAGATTTAGAGATTAGATGTTAGAAGTTAGAAGTTATAGGTTAAAGTAATTGAAGGCACGACAAAATAAATTCAGATAGGGTTAGGACAGGATAAGTAAGGTGAGGCACTGTAAAATAGTTAAGGTATAGAATACTACGCTTGGACAAGACAATGTAAGCAATGTCTTGGTACGATAAAGTAAGTCAATCTAAGATAAAGTAAGGTACGATAACCTATGGTAAGCTTCGGTAAAATAGCGGTGACATCATGATAGAGCCCACATAGCCCTTTGTATTATCACGGTGTAGGGAGCGAGACCCTATAATATGAACTTACCTTCCTTCCGGTTGAAGGAGAGAAGTCATTATTCGATTCGTTATGAAGCGGGTGATGTCGTTGAAGATGACGGAAATGAAATGGTGTTCCGAGGTGATGGAGTCTTCTCGCGAAAAGTTCTCTCTTTCACAAACCCTTTAGATCTGTGGTGAAGATTCTTTTACTCTTACCATTCTTTTACTTAACATTGCTTTAGATCCCAACTATGAACGGTATAAAACGAAAGTCATTGCGAGTTCTACCATAAAAGACAGAGAGATTGAAAACACTAAGTAACTGAAGATATATTCCTTTTTCTTATGATGGCGTCGTGAATACGAGCCAGCAAAAGCCTCATAGCTTCACTATGAAACACTCCATTAACAGTTTGGCCAGCTGGAAGAATTTGTTTTTGAATAATGCCTTCTGAATCGTAGAAACAAATCAGTATTGACTTTACTTATGACTTCTCAAGATGACTATTTTTTCGCTGCTTCGATGCTTCCATTCGGCACCAGTAACAATCTAGTTTTTGAAGTTTGGATCCTTTTTTGACTCTCTAATGAGGTAATTGCAATGTTGAACTCGCAGGGGGTTTTTGAGGATTCAAATCTCCCTCAAACACAAAAAATTGCTGGTACAAAATATGGTTTCGAATGGTATTCGATTCAAGATTTGTACGCAAAATCTCCCCAAAATGAAATTCTGTGTGCGCCTTTGGTTAAAATGCAATGAATTGAATTTTTGGACATATTAAATTCTATTTCCATGTGTCGTAATGACGATTTCGGCTCACTTTTGATGAGTTCATGCAATTTTTTTATGTTACTTTGAGTAACCACAGTATTGGAAGGACCTGAATGCTCGTCGTCCTTTATGTCTTCACTACCATACTGGAACCGCTTAAAGTACTCATGTAATCTGGCTTGCTTCATCAAATTGAATTTTTTGGAAAAAGTTTTACTATGTTTTTAAAAAAACTTAATATTTGTATTTTGTTCGAAACTTATTTTCCGATTGATGCTATAAACAGGCTGTCACTTTTGGTGCGAAAACTTGTCTTGTACTGAACCAAATATGATGAAATTTTGACAGAATGTCAATAAAGGATTGGCCTTTCAAATGATTGTACCCAGCAACAGATTGCACTAGCAGAATATTGTTACGAAAATGACTTCTCTAAGTTCGTATCTGGATTGAGCTTGAAAATAAAACCACTTTAATTTTTCAGCGCAAAACGCAGTCAGAAACCAACCATCACTTTATTTACAAATTTACACTGGTTTTTCTTTACACTACTACTATTGCATGTTTCCCCTTTGCTTGCTCGAATCAGACTCGACCATCTGCGCTGCACACGGCTGCCTTTTATACCTGTCTGGTTATCGCGCCGACTGTTCTAGCACATTCCAATTGGACAATGCTCGACCATTCTCGCACAGCCCATCACCATCGCGAACCATCCTTGCCATATCGGAATTATAGCAAGTTTGCCATACTCTTAAGAGCGTGCCTAAAAGTATGCTCGTAAAAGCATTCATGCATAGCAGTCTTGTTTTTTGTGCGTCCGACCTTGTAGTAACAGCAGAAGGCTTCTACAATGGCCTAAGAGAACTCCATGTAACCAGTGAACGCCATTCTAGCCTAACCTAAGTAGGTAACAATGGGGGGGTTCACCCAGGCCAAAGAGGGCCATTGTTTTATATATCCAACCCTAACATAACCTCACCTGATCAGAAGGTTTCGTTTTCAGGTTCACTTTGAAATTTTTATTCGTAGTCATTTCTGTCTAAAAACATTAATTTTCTTATGTTTCGTATCTACCTGAGTGGTTCAACTATTTTTAAAGTGCCAACAGATCAACATCCAATAATTTAGTAACAACAAAAATGCTTTCACCATTGAGTAATAACGAATTTGTTTTAAGCAAACGTTATGACGTCAAAAGTTTATGTCGGTTATGCCATAATGTGACTGACTCTCTAAGGCCTCCATTTTTATATTCATGGATCAACGGTTGCCCCAATTGCACTTCTGACGTAAAAAGTGACAATGAAAATATTTTAATGATGCAAATTTGTATGTATGTATGTAATTTTTTACTTTATTAAGATTTCAGTGCAAAAACCCCGCATTCCTCAACACCCATATTCGAATTTCGACTGTTTGTGGAAATGTGCGCCGTTATCAGCTGACTGCACTGATTAATGCCAACCAACGCATATATGTAAATATATAATATGTCTGTACTTTTGTCAGCAACAGACATTTTAAGGCTACACAAAAGCTGACTGCGATCGGGCATCTGGCATCTTCATGCCAGAACACGACAACGTCATGCGACAAGTTGTTGCACTTTTACCTTGGCAGCACAATGCACCAATCATTGTTGCGCTCGATTGCATTTTATGTGTCAATATTTGCATGCGACCCCCTTCTATGCGAGAGTTGAGCTCCACAATGGGTAGAAGCGAACGAGAAGCGCTGCATGGTGTGTCGCATGTCGACCAGGACCCATTGTAGCTCTAACGGACTGCTAAGTGCATTAGTGCTTCAATTTATTTTCAACTAATGCACTTTTGATTTTTCGATTTTCCTTTTGACAGCAGACTTCAGTGCCTCATGTTGCCCATCTACCTGACTGACTGTCAACTGTCCGTCGCTGACAAAATGCATTGCACTGCATTGCACAACAGCCGGTCGTGCCGTGACATTTACGCATTCAATTTTATGGGCGACCTGGAAAATTGCATTTAAATTTCTACTAAATAATGTCATTTGTTCACATGTCAGTCGGTGCGTTTGCTGTGGTTGCATAAATGACAAATAATCTCATGAAAATATTAATTGAGGGTCATACATCACTGGGGTCAGAATACTGAAATCAAGGTTGACATAAACGATAAAAAAAATATCGAAAGAAAAGCAATGCATATGAAAAATGTTTTTGAGTATTGATGAAAATTTGTTGCACAGTATTGTTGTAGGGTGGATTAAAATTGGGCAGAAAGCTTCAAAAATGAAGTGGTAGACATTTTGAATTACTTTGATATTAAATATTTGTTGCACAGTGTGAAATGTTGCACTGTATTGTTGTATAGTGGATTTAAATTGGACAGAAAAAATGGCTTAAAAAATCAGTTGAATACATTGTTATTTGCTTTGATGGATAATATTTGTTGCAAAGTGTTGTTGTTGTATAGTGGATATGAATTGGAAAGAAAGCTTCAAAACTTAAGTGGTAGGAATTTTGATTTACATTTATGTATAATATTTGTTGCACAGTGTTGTTTTATAGTGGATATGAATTGGACAGAAAGCTTCAAAAAATCAATGGAAGGAACTTTTAATTACTTTGATAAAAAATATTTGTTGCACAGTGTTGTTGTATAGTGGATATGAATCTTCAAAAAATCAGTGGTAGGATTTTTGAATTACTTTGATATAAAAAATTTGTTGCACAGTGTTGTTGTATAGTGGATATGAATCTTCAAAAAATCAGTGGTAGGATTTTTGAATTACTTTGATAGAAAAAATTTGTTGCACAGTGTTGTTGTAGGGTGGATTTAAATTGGGCAAAGAGCTTAAAATCAGTGGTAGGAATTTTGAATTACTTTGATAAATAGTATATATTTGTTTCACAGTGTTGTTGTATAATGGATATGAATTGAACAGGAATCTTCAAAACATCAGTGGTAGGAATTTTGAATTACTTTTATATAAAATAATTGTTGCACAGTGTTGTTGTATAGTGGATATGAATTGAACAGAAATCTTCAAAAAATCAGTGGTAGGAATTTTGAATTACTTTGATATTAAATATTTGTTGCACAGTGTTGTTGTATAGTGGATTTGAATTGGAAAAAAGGTTCAAAAAATCAGTGGTAAGAATTTTTAATTACTTTGGCATTCAATATTTGTTGCACAGTGTTACTGTAGGGTGGATTTAAATTGGGCAAAAAGCTTCAAAAAATCATTAGAACAAAATTTGATTTGGTTTGATGTATAATATTTGTTGCACAGTGTTCTTGTACAGTGGATTTGAGTCAGGCAGAAAGTTTCAAAAATTAAGTGGCAGGAATTTGAATTTACTTTGATGTAATTTTAATGCTTTTCTTTCGAAAGTATGATTTCCTCATTATTTTCATTATTCTTCTTCTCTCTAAAGTCACACAGAATCACAACTCAAATCATTTAAACATATTTTGACAAATATTAATTTCATGTAGATATTTGCACTGAACAGCTTGCATCAACAGCTTGAACAGCTTTTCAAACATTGAGACAATTGTCAGTTTCCGCATAGAGCAAAATGATTGATTTCGTTTTGTAAAAATATGCCAACATCCGCCGATAAGATTGGCACAAAAAAGTGATTGAATTCAGATGGTGCCATGGGGTCGCTACAGTCGGCATTCAGGCTAATTTCCTAGTGATGAAATCATCTCCCTCACATCTGGAGAAGAAGACGAGAAGAAAATGAGATGAACAACACTGAGTGACCAAATCAAAAGTTCGTTAACATAGAAAAATTTCATAACTTTGTGTCTTCTGTTGCTTGAATTATTATGTTGTTTAAACAGGCTTCAAATATCATTAAATAACTAATTATAAACTGGTATTTCAGATTATTTGTTATCAAACTCTGACATTTCTCAACTAAGTGGATTCGTATTTGTTTCAAAATTAATTCTTTCGGTGTAGATTATGCAACGTTCGAGTTTATAAATTTATTTGCATACTTTGAACATCATAAATCTGCGAAAGCTTTATACATTTTTATGAAACTGCATTTTTATGAAACTAAATTAATTGCAAAGAAAAATATTAAAATTTGTACAACAGGTCGAACATGAAAAGGAGCAAAGAACTCACAGATCAAAAAGTTGAGTCATGGATGAAACTTAACAGAATTATTTAGCCAATAAGAAATCGAGAATTGCAAAAAATGGGAATATGTTTCTTTTACTCATTCATAAAAAACATCGAATAATAGTTACGATTCAAATCTGAGCAGGCCGTTGAACAAGCCACTTAATAAAACACTGATCCCGAATATTGAGTCATAGTTTCGATTAAACGAAATTATTTTGTTATTTAGTAAAAACAATTAATAAATAAAACTTTTCATTTTGTTTTTTCATTCATAAAAAATCTAAAAAGGTACCGCGTACCCGGGTACCTTCGTATAGAACAAAGGGATAGTGTTCAAAAATCGGTTCTTAAAGTTATACAAAAAAACTTTTCTTCCTATTAAAGTTAGCTAAAAGGTAGTCAATTGATTTTTATTAAGATACTAAAAATATCAGCATAGCTTTCCTTGGCTGAAAGTACGATATTTTTACTTCAAAAATGCAAAAGGTACCCAGGTACCTTCGTATTGATAGAAGGGTTTAGTACCCCAACTATAAATGCAATCTTTTTGAGGTACTTAAACGGGTTCAGTACTAAACGTACTTACTTGAGTACTAAACGTACTTAACCCATTTCCTATCGATATTTTGAGAAATTTTTTTGGAAATGGGGGGTGAATTAGGTAAAAAAGGTATAGAAAATGAGTGTAAAAAAATCACTGAAGGCATTTGTCCACAATTGCAGATTAAAATTAGATTTTTTTACACTTCCACGTCCTCTGTGGCTCATCTGAACAGATCTGAACGTATTTTATTTCAACATTATTGTGTTTGGGGTTAAGTACAAAAATATTAGAAAATCGTGAGTGTTTTTCAATGCCCGCCCATATTTATTAGGAAAGGCGAGGCATGATAAACTAATATTTTGTGAGAAAGCCAGTAGATCTAAGTTTAATACAAAAAACATAAACACCAGTTTACCGCAATAAAAAAACTGCAAACATTACTGAGTTAACAATCAAATTTATGATTTTTTAAATTGGTCGAAAAATTCACTTTTTTACAACTTTCATCGTTAGTAACTTCCCCAAATATTGTTAGAAGGTTAGTTAATTAGCTTCTGAACGACGGGCCTGTTAGACGGGCTTCAGTTTCGTGTTCAGCAGCCGAAGATTAGTCTCAAAATTACTTTTTTAGGAGCACGCGATGAACCCATTTTTTGTCGAGTAGTGTAATGCATCAAAGGTACAAAATGGGTTAAACGAGAGGAGGTACTTAAGAGGGGAGGTACTTAAATTAGTTTTACTATGTGTAGTATATTGAAAGCCAAATTCATTTAGTACATAATTTAAAGGGTATTTTGTTCAATAAGGGCTTCGATATCTTAAGACATTGATTCCACTAATTTGGGACCATAAAATGTTCGGATTTTCAATTAGTCTTCGATTATGGTTGCCTTCCTATAGTCGATTTTTTAGAAATGTTTCAACTAAATAACTCTACACATGCTCAATGACATTGAAATCAGAGGACTAAACAGGTTCTTCTAGGACATTTGGACAGTTGTAAAGCAGCCCCAGGTTAACACATCGTAGTCTTATGTATTGAAATAGTGTCTTGGTAGAACTAAAACCTATCTTCGTTACTATGTTTGACCTTATTTGCCATCAAATTTGCCTTTAAAATGTTCAGGAACATTATTTGGTCCCTATTAGCATCAAAAATGTGAAGGCTTCACTGATCTGTAGATTACACCGTGCGACAAAAGTAAAAATTTTTTTCCGGCGAAAATCCACATGGGCGTGAATTTAGGGGCCAAAAATACTAATACTACGTACTCAGTTTTTCATTTCTACATAATTTGTCCTTTTAAAATGACTTCAAAATTTTGAAGGGGATAAAAAATAAAACAAAATATGAAAAATACTTAGCCTCGTAAGAATATGGGGATATGTATCAAATGAAAGAGGAAAGGCCCAAGAATTAAAACAAAATGATTTTTTATCTATTCGTAAAAAATTGATATAAAAAAGGTCCTCTGAAAATTTTAATCCTTTATTTATTTGAAAATTTATATAGAATTTTCTTGAAAAGTAAGAATGTTAAAACTCAAAATCTCCTTGATCACGTGTAAAATGTTCATTATTATCGTTTTTTTGGTTTTGTTTCTTTTTATTATTTAAAATACCGATACTCAAATAAATTAGAATTTTTGTATTTCATTAGAATTTTATTTAATAACTTTTGAAGCAATAAAGTTAGAGTAATGACACAAATGTTGACACGTGATCAAGGTTTGGGCTTTAACATACATACTTTTCAAGAAAATTTTATATAAATTTGCAAGGATATAAAGGAATAAAATTTTCGAGGGACCCTTTTCATATCCTTTTTTTACAAATAGATAAACAATCAATTTTATTCAAATTCTTCAGCCTTTCCTCTTTCATATATATAGATATACATATTGCAATATTGTAACGAGGTTAAGTATTTTTTATATTCCATTATTATATTCCAAACCATTCGAAACCATGATTTCTACCAAAAATTTGTGTGGGAGGTTTGAACTCTCCTCCCCTTGTGTGTGTTGCTGATTAGACCATTCGACTTTACGTTCCTTTCAAACTTTAGGTTCCTTCTATTCATGTTTAAAATAACGTGCCAATATAATTTTGAGGTAAGTTTTCCTGGTATTTCCACATGACTGCTGTCGTGTCGATTGTATAAGTCACAAGGTGAGCCCGCAATCTGATTCTAAGGTTAATTACTGTTTTCATACGCTGTTCTTATCTACCGCTATAAACAAATATATGTAAATGACTGATCAAAATGACTTACAAACATATTCAAAATCTCAATTCTAAAAGTCACGTTACTATTTCGTTCGCAAAATCACCTTCAACTCATGAAAATACCACACGTGCCCACACAGTCGACTATGGCCGAACGTTGCCTAATGAACTTCATCTGATGTACTCATGTTTCGACAACGTGCTTTAATTAATTGAGAGTCTCAAAAGTCTACCTAAGTATTTCATGCCACATGCTTCGGCCGCATGTGATGAATTTGTCATTCATCACATGCGGCGACCACAGAAACTCCGCGCCTTCCATTCTTTATTTTGACGCTATTTTTGTCTAATGCCACCGCAAGGTGCTTCACATCACACATGTTGTTCTTATGTTGTTGATTTGTGTTGTTGTTGTTGTTGCAGCTGATTATGCGCTCTACCATCAGCGGCACTTGACAATGTGGCATGCAGCATATTAAATCAACGCAACTCGGTGAGCACTTCCACACGGCCAGTAAAACGTCAGACAGCGTGTGGGCAAAAGTGTGAACTTACACATAAACGAGAATTTTACAAACATTGTAAAGAGTGCAATGGCACTCGAGTGCATTGTGTAGCTGCTGCGAGCTGGTGGTCGGTCGGCGCTGCGATAGCAAACGGAACACACGCTGCGTTAGACAGCGAGACAAGTGTGATTTGGTTGATGTAGTGAGCGCCACTTTGGATTGTGTTATTGGCGGCTGAGTTGACCATTGCGGCGGCATTGACAAAGAATGACAACTTTGCTTGTGGAAATTTGAGCGTTGAGATGAATGATTTGCTGCATGAAGTGAGGCTGGTTTCAGGGAAGCATTGCCAACAATGGCTAAAAGAAAAGAGTAGAGGAATTAAGCCATTGCCGGTGAATTTAAAGTATTTAAATTTAATTAAAAAAATTATTACTTAATTAATTAATTATACCTTTTTTCATAAATTAAAAATCAAAAGTTTTTGTTGAAATAAAAATAAGAATTTCCTAAATTAAAAATGCGAACTGGCAGTGCCGCCAGGAAAGTCCAGTTCAGTGAGACTGGTGCACTTGCTACTGTTAACACTGCTCAGCAACGAGAAGTAATGATGGCCAAAGTACTCACTAGAGGTCACTGCTGACACCGCTAGGGATGAACTTATTCAATACACAAACCAGTTGGAAGTTAACATGACTCAAAGTAGAGAAATAAGCTTTACACAATCTCAAAAAAATATTCACACCCTTTGAAAAGATCAGATTGGTAATACTACGTTTACATTGAGCCAAAATGCGTAGTTTGAGATGAGTCATTTCAAAGTGTTTACATTGCCTCATTCGCATTGCATTTGCCTTTTGTTTGGCAGCTAATGTCAAATGCTCAATGCTCATGTCCTCTTGCCGCAGCACATAGTTTAGCGCTTCTCCGGCTACTGACTAAAGAATTTGTTGTTTTTTTGCTGCCTCTATGTTCCACACACTGCCATACATTACATTACATTACATTACATTACATTCTAAGCATATTCTTCATATTTGAAGCAGACGAAAATTTCCATTCGAAATTTCCATTTTGATCATTTTCGTTTGTTTTGATTTTGAACTTTCAAAAAGAACAAAAGCTTTTGAAGCTTTGGAAAGAGCTTTCATTTTGTGATGCGTTCGATAAAATTGGTCATGTTTTATCGCATTTGCCACGTCGTTTTGTTGAAATGAGTCATTTCGTCGATTTGAATTTGTATGGAGAAATGCGTGATTTGGCTTCGCATTTGAGAATTTTTGCCCAAATCACGCATTTGGGCTCAATGTAAACGTAGTATAAGTATAAAAATAGAAAATAATTTGATGAATAAATGAAAAAAATAAATTAACTTGAAACAATTAGATTAAATTAAATAAAAAATATATTAATGAATAAAAGAAAAATTTAAATCTATATATAAAAATGAATCGTGGTCCGTTCGGCAGCTTAAACCTTGAAAACGACTGCGAGCTTGTTTGAAATTGTTACGTGAAGGTTTAGGAAAAAAGTAAAGTCGGGAAAACGGGGCGTGGCACAACAAGAATACATTTTTAGACAATAACTTTGGAACCATAAGTCACACATCAATTAAATTTGGTACAAACTTACAAGTTAATCATGTCCTTCAATAGAGGGAATAGGATGGGTATTGAACAAAGGGGTGTGGCACCGCCCATACAACTCAAATCTTTTAAATGGAATAGCTTCGGAATTGTAAGTCGCACAGCATTGAAATTTGGTGTACCGTCGTTTCATAGATGTGTCATTGTACTGTTAAAATTGTATGGGCGCTGGACAAGGGGCGTGGCACATTTTTTATGCAGCAGAACTGTAAGTCGTACATCAACGAAACTCGGTATGAACCTACCAGTTAATCATATCTTTTGGCAGAGGGAATGGGGCGGGAATTTAACAAGGGGGTGTGGCACCGCCCATACAACTCAAATCTTTCATATGGAATAGCTTCGGAACTGTAAGCCGCACAATATTGAAATTTAATATGACATCGTCCCATAGAAGTGTCATTCTATTGTTAAAATTTGATGGGCGCTGGACAAGGGCGTGGCACATTTGTATGACCCAATATTTCAGCAGAACTAAGGGGGATACTACGGTTTCCTTGGCGCCGCCATTTGATGATGTTCTTAGATAGATTGACCGAAAATAAATCGAAAATGAGGAATACAATTTTTCGATAAGAAAACTATGGCTTTTGGGAAAACTGTATGCACCTCTGGGAATGCGAAAAAAGCACGAATTTTAAACTTTGAGCGAAATTTTAAACTTTGAACCTCGATATCTCGAAAACGAAGCGAGATATCGAAAAATTGTATTCCTCATTTTCGACTTATTTTTGGTCGATCTATCTAAAAACACCCACCACATCAAATGGCGGCGCCACAGAAACCGTAGTCATGCCGAACTGAGAGTCGCACTTCAATGAAACTTGGTATGAAAATACCATTTAGTCATATCTTTCGATAGAGAGAATGTGGCGGGTATTTAACAATACCCGTGGGCGTGGCACCGCCTATGGAATAGCTTTGGAAACGTTAGCCACACAGCATTGAAATTTGGTGTACTATCGTTTCATAGATGTGTCCTTCTACTGATGTGATTTGATCGGCTTTGGACAAGATGTTTTATGACCCAACATTTACGTAGAATCACAATTCGACAAGAAGAAAGTTGTGAGCATTGGACAAGGGGGCATGGAACCACCTCCATTTATATACTTCGGAACAAGTAGTATACATAGATTGTTTGTCCTGACTGACTGATTGATGGATTGGTTTATCATCGCCCAGCCCAAACCGCTGAAGCTGCAAACATGAAATGTGCCTATTGACTTCAAAAATAAAATTAGACAGGTGTTTCTCATTATCTTCAAAATCTAAATCTAACTTGATCAACGACAGGTTAAAATTATGTATGGAGAAACAAATTTTTTGGAGCCTTTTGACTTCAAACTTGGTGAAAGTACTTCAAATGTAAAATAACACGATACGTGTTTTTAATTGTTCCGAATATTAAAATCGGACGGGGTCACGTGTTTTTCACTTTCAAAATTTAAGGAGGTCAACTATAGGTTAACAGTTTGTATGGAGAAAAAAGATTTATTGGCCCTTTTGACTTTAAACTTAGCAATAGCACTTCAAACGGGAAATAATTAAAACGCGCTTTTCATTTTTTTCAAAATCGAAATTTACCGTGGTAAACCATGGGTTACAAATTTGTTTAGAGTAAATGTAAAAACACATGATTTAATGGGACTTTTTATTTCAAAATTTTCGAAAAACCTAAACACAAAAAGTACATAAGTACTTAGTAGAAAATACAAAAACGAGCTCAGAGCTTAAAAACAATTGAAATTGTTTACAATAAAAAATACACAAATATTGATTCATGCCACAAGTATGGAAAATTTGAGATGAAAATTGGTCAACAATTGAATCGTCTGAAGGAAGCCATCATCCAGAAGCGGCCAACTTTGACCATTAGGACCAATAGCAGAGGAATTGTGTTCCATCAGCACAACGTCAGGCCACACCAGTGTTGCCAGATCAGGAGATTTCCTCCTAGATTTAGGAGAATTGGCATTTTAGGAGCATTTTTGGGAAGAAGAATTTCTTAGGAGAAAGTTTAGAAGATTTTGATGGTGATACATTTGACATCATTAGTGACACTGAAGCCTTGAATATTGGAAACTAAAGTGTCTAATTTATTTTAATTAAATGTTATGCTTCAAAGTGTATAATTTTTGCAATGAATGAAGAAAGTTTCTAAAACGAATTTCATACTGATCTCATTTTCCATGTTTAGTTTGTTTTAAGTTGAAGCTGAATCAATAAAAAGGCTGTAAAAAAGAACAACATATATTATTCGTTTTTTATGAGAAGTTTAATGTCTTAGCTTATAATGACAAACAACATTAAAACAAAATTTGGATAAAATTCCCGCTTTTTTAAGATTTAGATTAAAGTCATTTCAGGTATCTGGCAACACTGGACCACACACATTGATAGTGATTGGCCAGAAGCTCCAGGAGAGCTGGTTTTCTTATGCATCCAACTTACAGTCCGGACCTCTTACCAAGTGATTACCACCTATTCCTGTCTATGGCGAATAATTTCACTGGTATACAAATTTAGCTCAAAATAAATAAAACAACAACAAATAAAAACGAAAAATTAAACACACATTCGACTTTGTTTTATTATCAATTAATTTTTATTTAAATTTATTTAAATCACTTATATATTAATTATGTTCTTGTTGTTGTTGCTGCTTGTCCGTCTGTCTGCGTATTTTTGTGGTCTCTATACAACTAAATTAAGTTTAATTAGTTACTTTGTTTTGATATAAGCTTAGCATACATGATTTTTATATTTATTCATCT